>JAJHUR010091198.1:0-13388 GCA_027495735.1 Lutjanus campechanus
GCTTACAGACCGTCTCTGGCAAAGCCACATGAAATAAGAGAGTGAAGATCTATGGGATTGAAATCGAAACAGGAGATTGCAGCCCAACGTAATTCGCCATTTCATACCCTCGTTTCATCATATCCACTTCCAGGGAGCAATTATCACACACATACACACATCAGACAATGCTATGTTTTACACATTGATTGCAGAGGAAGAGAATGCCAGAAGCTTTTGTCTCCTGCATCGAGTTTGACCCCATCTCACCGGCCTCCTGCTGTGAGGTAAGCTAATATTCTGTTATTACTTTGTGTTTGATGCAAAATAGCCCCATTATATTTCCAGGACAGAGCTGTTGTGTCTGGCAAATTGGAAGGGGAAAGTAATTACACCGTGAATATACACAGCCAGCTCATTTGTACTATTGAGAATGGATCTAATAAAGCAAAATAACACTCACAGCAGAGAGATGCTCTCATTTTAATGGGAGATGGCAGTGAATGGTGAGATACTGACTGTGCATATGACATCGCAGTGATTTTACATTGCAGCAGCAGCAGCCACACCTTACATGTGACCAGGGCTATTGTGGAATAAAGGAGAGTGGAATTCATGAAAGCATATCTGCAATCAGGAGGAAAGGTCGCTGCACTTCAGGCCACTTTGATCTCAGATTGCAGTGCTCGCGGCTGCTTGTACTTTTCAGGAAAAAAAAAAAATATTGCTATTATTTCAGGCTTTTAATGTCATTTGCTGTTTTTCTTTTTCCTTAATTCTGAGGGTTTCCATTACCACTGCAAAGTTCATGGGAATATATTTTTGCTTTTGTTTTCTGGACACTGTTATGTATTCCTGCAGGAATTAAGGTTGCACGTAAGGTCAGCGATACTACAGCTTGATCTACTTTTGCACATGTTGCAAGTTGCTCAATGTTTCCATTTACAAGCGTGAGAAATTTCTTTATACTCAAAATCTCCAACTCAAAAAAATGATCTCATCCTCTATATCTGTCATGACAGATGTGCTCACTGAGTTGGAATGCCAAACTGAGGAATAAAAACAACAACAAAAAAGTTTTCAATGAAGCCCCATATTTATCCTTCAGATTCACATGTGTGTGTTAAATAATTTCAATAAGAACAGATGAGACGGGATTTACGGGTTAGGGAGAGAAAATTGTGAAAATTATGAAAATTATGAATGGTATAAGTAATTTGAGCTGACTTTCCCTTTAATTTTCTATTATGGAAACAGTTTTATCTAATTAGAGTGTATAGTGACATCACACTCACTTCTTTGAATCTTGATGTACAATAACGTGAGAAATTATTGTAACGCAGCTCTTTCCTCCTTTTTGGCTGCTTCAAGCACCAGTACTGTAAAGCGCGAACAGACGTGCATCAAAATCCAAGCAGCCACAGGCTTGACCAAGTATTTGCAAATGACGGCTCGGTTGACCGCAGTGAGATTTCTGTGGATGACGGGCCTTGTTTTGTCAAATCAGAGAAAGTTCCAAAGATATTTTAGCCTGGACTGAGCAACACCGTGACATGCTGGCAATCCTACATTTGGTGCTCTCGTAAATGACCACATCTGGTTTCAAAATATGAAAAACAGGCCTTTTTTCATTTCCATGTTTTCTAGTCATTTGATTTTTGACCATGAAAATAACGCCTGTATTTTAAAAAGCGAAAATCAAATAACCACCTCTGACAAGAAACCAACAGTGGCAGAAAGAATACTGAAAATCTGTACTGTTACATTATTCAAGTATTACTCAAGTAAAAGTAGTGGTATTAGAGAAATATTTACGTGAAAGTACAAAGCATTAATCACAAAAACTACTCAAGTATTAGTTACTGTTTACCTGCTGATGTTTAATACATTATCAATAGCAGATATTCAATCAATGAGGTTTCTGTTTCTTCTTCTGCTCAGTGGTCACAGTCACCTCTTCAAACTAGGGTTGCAAATTTTGATTTGATTTGATTTTCCTTAACGGATAGTTGAAAATGCAGATAATCGATTAATCATTAATAATTTATTCGATACAACACACATGCTTCTGTTTTTTTTCACATTTTCATTTTTTTTCTGTTTTGTTTTATCATTTTTTTCTCATTTAAAGTTCTTGTTTCCTTAGTCAATAAATGGCTCTGCCTGACAAAACAATTACTGCCATTTCAAGACTATTAAATACCCATGAATACATTTTTTTTATTGATTTATTATTAACACCCTTACTCCAAACCTGTGCTGCTGCAGAGTTAATTTTTTTTGTCCATATATCTTAGTTTTCACTGGCCTGATTGCAATCAGATCACTTTATTGGCTATAAAAATACAGATGGAAGGTTTGGATATTAATTCAAATTGTACTCAGTATTCAATTATTATTCTAAAAGTAATTGAGTAGATTACATAGTGTAATGCATGCTTAAGTCTGAGTAAAAGTGCAGACTTGATTATGTACTCAGAAAAGTACAAGCACACAAAAAACTACTTAATTACTTGAGTATTTGTTATTAGTGACTCCCAACCCTGGAGACCAAAAGACACGAGCACCGAACTGTGTTTTGCTTCTAATTTGCAGGTACTGGGGCAATACTGCACACAGCAGAGCACCTGTTGCCCAGACATGCTGACTGAATTTAAGGCTGTATTGTAGCTCTGCCTTGCTTGGTGAGTGGTTAAAAGCTGTAATGCAGTGAAGACAGACATACAGGCTTTACAGAGAGGTGGGAGGACGAGCTATTTCCAGCTTATTATCTCGCTACTGTTGACATTCTCAAGATGGCTGGCCAATGCGTCTGTCCTGCTTTCAAAAAGCAGCACCGAGCACTGACTCTGGAAGTCAGGAAAAGAAAAGCAGCAAACAAAAAGATACAGTGTAGGGACATGCCAATTTATAATAGCCATTTCATACTGAGACACAATGTAGATCAGTGGCTTCCATGCTGCCGTGGCACCCTGGGGTGCATTTAGAACAGGCCTAGGGTGCCACATTTATCATATCATTGTTCATTTATTATGCATTCCAAAAATCTGTGACATTTTCATGAACCACTTTTTCAAACATATCAAAACAGGAGAAAAAGAGTATAGCAAAAGTATCAAAATCGGTGTATTAAAACTCTTAATATGCAGTTATGCTTAACTTAATGACTTGATAAGTCATGGTTGCCAGTTGTCATAGTAACGCAACACACTTTTTCAG
Source organism: Lutjanus campechanus (assembly GCA_027495735.1). NCBI lineage: Eukaryota > Metazoa > Chordata > Actinopteri > Lutjaniformes > Lutjanidae > Lutjanus > Lutjanus campechanus. The sequence goes on from JAJHUR010091198.1 coordinate 3,199, forward strand.
GAGCTCAGCAGTCAAAATTAGTGACTGTCAGAGCAGCGATGGAAATATGGAAATATATGATTAGGTAAACAGAAGATAAAAGCAATCACGATACTGTACATCTCAGCCCTCAGTACAGTCTGACAACATTCAATGGTTGTGTTGTGGAGCATTTGATTCTGCTTGGCTGTGTTCCACACATTTGTCAGTTTTGAGTCTCACCACAACACGTGGCACAAAAATTAAAAGCCATCAGAAATAATGGCCTTGACACTGCGTGGGTGTACTTATAAAGTTTGACAGTTACTGTAAGCACGGCTTTGACATCAAATCACAACATTTACTGTTATGGCTCAAATAAAGTCACTGATTCGGGTAAAAACAGTGTTCAAACACAGGTCTGAAATATGAAAAAGCAGGGGAAATGATTCTAGTATCTCAGCAATATGTGATGTTTGAATAAAAACAGTTTAATCTGGTGATTTTGCAGTATTTTCTTGGTAACATATTTACTATGTGAGTGAAAGTGAAGCCTTGTGCCTGTTCACATAAACTTGACTTAATGTATTTATTTCTCGTGGTCTGGTATAGAAACTGTGTACTGAAATATATGGAGCGAGCATGAACTGTGAGAAATCAATAGATTGGATAGTTTGTTCTGCCTTAATTTGTTTGTTTCCCTACTAATTGCTTTACCTTTTCTCTCCACTGTATACTGTAATGATCAAGCCTGTGAAACCTTGAGCCCTGTGCTCTTTCACACAGCAAACACTAATGAAAATCACCAAAGCAGGGTGATTTCTCACCAGTCCTATAGAAGCTCCTCTGCAACTCCATTTTGAATAACCCCCAAAGGTCCCTCAAGGAGTTTTCTCTTTTTACACCTAGCTCCATTCCACGCTCTCCTTCATAACCCCCCCTGTCTGCTGGGCAAATGTAAAGAGTCCAGTGAAAAGTGGCACTGGCTTCCCTCCCCGACCCTCTTCAGAGGCTGTCAGGGTTAAGCCTCACTACCTCAAGGGGAAAATGTGAGATGATGGGTGAGAGCCAAGTCCAAACACTCGCAGAGGTCGGGGAGAGGGGCAGGAAACATTCCACAAGGCTTAGTTACCTCTGAGAGAGAGAGAGAGAGAGATACCTGGGGCCAGAGGGACAGTGATCAATGTCAGTGAGAACAAGTGAGTAAACCTGCCTTGACAGCCTTAGTAAACAGCGGAGAATGGAGAGGACGTATATCATGATTTGGGGCTGTATCACGAGAGGTTGAAGTGAAAGCAGTGCTTATTGTTTCCGTATTTGTTTTAATCCTCCTACCTTCTTTAAAGGAGCAATGTGTAAGATATGGCCACCTGTCAAAAGTCACCCCAGACACAAAGGGGGCAGCATATTAACAGAGTAACAGACTAACTCCTGGCCAAACCCAAAGAAATCTGAAATTCAATCAAGGCAACAGTGCATTTTCTACTAACCACTAGATGCTGATGTACACACGATTTCTCCCTGAGTCATGTCAAATAGATTTTTATCTATTGTAGTTGGGTTTTTCTGTTAAATAAGGTCAATTTTGTGAGTTTATTTATTATACTAGAAAAGCTAAGAGAACCTTTGAAAGTAGCCAACCAACCACTCGTACACATTTCCCAGCTGAATCTAAGGGAGGAGGCCAATTGGTCACCTCACCTGGTGAGGTACAAAGTCGTATTACAAGACAGGACAGGGCAGGGCTAGCTGTTTAGCATGCTAACTTAAATAGATATCTCTGCAACACAATAGACAGACGTCTTTAGCATAATGTCAGAACTGTTAGGGTTCTATTACAGTTCCGAACAGACATGTAAATGGACCGCTGCAGACACCACGGACATAATAGTTTTGTTCAGTACTTCCTGGACTCCACTTGGTGGACCCGCAATAGATCAGCGTCTGGAGGAGTCACAGAGAAGTCAGTTTGCTGGCGGCTGTTCCTGCCGCTGTTTAAGCAACTGTTTTGCATTCAGAAATCCCCAGATGATCGGTAAGCTGAGAGATCTCAGATCTCCTGGTAAGACTAGCATAGAGCCTAAACGCGCACACCCTCTGATGGCGACATTTAAATCACAAGAACCATAGCGTTCCTCGTGTATTTGCCGAAGTAGGAGGTATAATTTCAGCTTTACTTCTTCATATTGTGCTAATGATTAGTTGATGTTTAAAACTAAAATTCTGGCTATATCTCGCACTGTCCTTGTAATTGGTTGTATTGTTGTAGCACAGCCAAGTCTCAGTCAATGTCTTTTCAAAGGTCAAACATACTGTATATAAAGTCATAATTAAGGTCAGGATCATTAAATCTATCTGTGGGATTCTGTCACTCCTATAAATACATGTTTTTTGTGTTCTGTGATTGTTGGTTGGTATGGCAATCTCAGTGCGGCGAGGTACACAGCGGCACAAAAGACACAAAGGTGCAACCATTCAGCCAACGCACTCACACACACACTGTCCTATCCCTTTCATCACTGCCTCACTTCAGCCTCTTCCCTCTCCATCAGCAATCCCCCCTTTTTTTTCCACCATTGTCAGAGATGGCTTTATCCCCGTGAATGCAAGGACATTGCTTGGCTGTAGGCTAGGCAGCGCTGCACTGGAAGAAAGCCCTTCGCAGATGATTTGGGCTTTCTCCCTCCTGACAGGGTAGAAATCAAAATCTCTTGTTCGCTGAAAATTATTGCTGGATTACCTTTGTCTCCCAGCGGCAGCACTGTCAGATCTAAACCTAGCCAGGCTGGATTTATGACCTGCGCGTCTGTGCGAGTGACGGCGAACACACAACAGGGACTACACTTATGTATTTGTGTTTGCTGTTTTCATTAGATATCTAAGAGCGTGTGTCCCCCCCACCTCCCCTTCCATCCATCCCTCCATCCAATGCATCATCATCATCATCTTCTAGCCTTTGTGTCCCACGCTCCCTAATGAAGACTGGAATGGTCATGCTCCCGCAGAGCCAGGTTCCCACTTTTATGTCTCCTTGCCTTACTCCCTTGCTCTCGGCTCAGGTTTCTCCCCACCCCTGCCCTCTGATTTACAACGCCCCCGGTGGCTGATGGGAAAGAGCGACAGGGCTGGAAGTAGGGGAAAGGAGGGGGGATTCATTGTTCTCTTTTCTCTCTCCACTGTCTGTCTCTTTATTTATGACATCTCCAGCATGACCGGGGACATGGCACGACCCCAGGGAGAAGGTGCAGCCCGCGATACGCTGGTGACGGTGACCCAGCCGAGTTGTTGTGGCTCTCTGGCTGATTACGAGACAATAGCCCCCCTGCCCCTCACTCTGAGGGAGTCAGCTGGGGTAAAAGTTTGGCTGAATGAGGGCTATCACCGGATCGCACGCAAGGTTGGACCATGAGGGGTGAATAATGGTTATATTCAGGAGCGCAGTGGGGGAGTGGGAGGTTTAAGGCATTAAGTATAACAATGAGTGTTTCCAACGTCATCTGACATCGTCCCTCGGGGAGGTGTCACATGTTTTGTATTGTTGTCCAATGTTGCTGATGGAAAACAGCAACCCTGATGCTTCTATAATCCAAACCGGACAATCTGAGGGACAGAGAAGGGGCCGGTTTAACACCAAACCATCTGTTTGGTCCACATTTGTGGATGTCCTGATCTATTCAGCCAACACATACAACAGTTTCTACACATGTTCAGGCCAGTGGAGGAGTTGGCCCAGTGGTGGAAGATGTGTCAAGTGAAAAAAATGTCACAATACAAAAAAAAAAAAAAAAAAGGAAAAAAAAAAAAAAAAAAAAAAAAGAGAGAGAGAAAAACCTGTACTTTTCAAAGGTATCATGAGGACACTTATGTCAAATGAACAGAACAAAAACAATCAACAACAGGCCCCTGACAAAAGGACTCTAGTACATGCTGCCTTTCCACAGCCAAGTTCGACTCTCCAGTTTCTTCTTAACTGCTAGCTAGCGCTAGCACTATCTTATCATGCTAATGTGATTACTAATGCCAATGTTGGTCCTGAAGACTGAAAATGACACTTGAACTCTCGTGAAGTAGTGCAACAATGGTGTTAGCATAGCACAATACATGTAGCAACAATCCTTTCAGTAGACAAGATGGAATTATAAATAGAATTATATGTCCCATGGCTGTGTGTAAGAGCTGTGTGCAACCAAAGGATGGGGTAAACCCCATGACAGCCAATACTGTAGCATCAAGTTACACTTGCCTCGCGGCTCCCTTTGACTTCATTCAAAACCAAGCTCTGACTGTGAATCTGTCCCGTTGACTGATGAAATTGAAAACTAAACTTACCCTTTGAACATTTTGGCTGATTATTTCTGAGTCTTGAATTCAAGATTCAAGTCTTGTACATCTTAATTCATGGTTGGTTATACAAGAAGCTGGAGTTTACAAGAGTAGACTGAAGGTCTGCAGCCACGCTCTGTTAAGCTGTACTTGTTCTGAGATAAATCATGCTCACAATGCCAAATAATAACATAAGTTATCTTCAACAACAATTCTCACCATGAGCAAGCATTAAGGCGACAATGGCGAGGAAAAACTCCCAGGCAACAAACCTTGGGCAGGCACAGTGTGGGCAGCCATCTGTTGTGACTGGTTTAGTATAATGTTTACTATGTTTACCATCTTAGTTATAAGTGTTAGCATGCTAAAATTTTGAAACTGCTAAACGCAGCTGATGCTGATGGGAAGGTATTTTGTCATAAATCGTAGTCATAAAAAGTACTGAACAAAATTAAAATTTTGACCTGATGATAGCGCTAGAGGAAAAGTCGGGGGTCACGAAAGTGACTACAACTCATCCCGAGGGGGACAGGAATGTGTGTACCAAATTTCATGTAAGTCCACCAACACTGTCAAAATTTAAAGGCAACAAACTGCAATAGATTTTTGAGTTTTGAGCTTGACTCAAATTCTTAAGTTTTGAAAAAGTTTTACCAACTACTGATCTTTAGTTCAGATCATTTACTCTTCTTCTTTAGATAAACTTAAAGCTTTGATTTTAGAAACACACAACTTTATATTTAAAAAATATTGCGTAAATTGATTGAAGTGAAAGTAAATGTTAAAATTTTAATATTTTCAATTAAAACTATTTAATTTTTCAGACATTCACAATTTTACAAAAGATAAAACAGGTTTGCAGCTTACTGTGGACTTTTTTTTTTAAATTAGTTTCTAAAACTCAAAGATTCAAGTTTAGCTAAAGAAAAAAGTAAATTATCTCAACTAAAGATTATAGGTCAGCAAAAACTTTTCAAGTTTATTTGAAAACTTGAGAGTTTGAGTTGGGCTCAAAACTCAAAAATATAATGCAGTGCATTGCCTTGAAATTTTAAGTCATCTCAACTTTTTTACAGTGCAATCCTTGTCGACACATTATATTCAAACCACAATAATTGGGGAATTGGGGGTTCAACAAAGTCAGAAGGATATATCATCATTAAGAATGTTCATTCCATCCAATAGTGAGATATGTCAGTCTGGGCCAAAGTGGTGGACTGGCCAACACACTGACATCCCATCCCCCACATCCATGCTGCTAGCACAGCCAAAACACTTGTCCTGAACAACTGCCTTTTGATAGGTAGACCTACCCAGCACAGCAGCTCTGACTCAGCAACTCATGTCGAGACATGAGCCCACAAAGAGCTAATGCAGGTAATGACCTATTTGAAGTTGTTCAACAGACAACTGTAATAGGTTTCCTAAGTGGCGTCAACACCTGTTTGGCTGAGTTTTAGAGCAGGTGGAAAGGCCAGAGAGCAACGGCCTGAGTCTGCCAGGAAGCAGTTCGTCGAGGCGAACCACTGGTGTGTGCAGCATCGGAAGTGGCTGAGAATAGCATCCTCAATAAACACAACAACCGATATGAATCAACCTTACAGCTGTCCAGGCAACTGTTGCTGCACATTATTTACACTCCATTACCTCTTCCTGAGTCCTGGGGCTATGGCCATGACAGTGTGTACACATCCAGTCTGTGTTCCAGAGGGCAGACAGTTCATCACTGCAGCAGACTAACATTTTGCTACAATAATCCACATGCATATTTTAAAAGTTTGAATTGAATTCTTTCAAACTCACTTTACTTTCCATCATTCACAACATAATTTGATCAACATTTAATTTAAACACATCCTTTATGCACTAAACCCCCCAGCCTGGGTGTAAAAAGGGCTGACGTTCCTACAGAAAGGGCATGCAAGGTCTATACATTTAGCTCCTTATTGAGTCTGGTTAACATTTATGAGGCAGAGCGCGTGCTCAGTTAGAAAATTTGCATAGTGGATCCCATAAATTGGACTTCCAAGGGAGTAGAAATATACTGCGCAGATCATTTAGGAAACAAAATGAATGCAGATAAGGATGGATATACAGTGAGATTAGAATTTTGATGAGGACTTTCCAATTAAATCTCTCCTCATTCTGATGCATGCCCTCAAACCGATTCATAATGAGGAAGTTTTTCATGGGAGTGGTTCCAAGATGAGCTCCAGATAGAAATTTATTCTAAAAAGTTTATTTCAAAGTTCATATCTGGCTGTCAAGGAACACATATTTCATCTTCACCAGGAAAACCAAGATTCAATAAACGTTTCATATTACTTCTCGAACTGTGTCCACTTAAAATGCTTTGTGGGCCCAGCTGACGCTTGCAAATCCATGTCCATCAAGAAACTGGTGTGTAGAGCTCCTTTTAGTGTTGACGAAAGGACACCCACTAACATATGGCTTTTGTCTCCAGTGGGAAAGGTTACAATCAGCATTCGTTTCCAGGTCAAATGACTCTGCAGTGGTCACAGGTATTTATCGGCATCAGCTCCAATCAGTAATGTGTCTTGTGTCTCAAATCTGCTGTCCAGTTGACCAAATGCAAACTGGTGGATTAACATTTTATTTTCTATAAATTCTTCATAATAAAAGCCCCCTTTTATTTATCTAGAAGCTTTTATTACGAAGCAGCAAAATCAGGAAAGTTGGGGTTTCATCAGCAGTAACTTAACACAACTCTTATATAGCTGAAAGCAAACATTAAACAGTAAAATGAAGCAGATACCTGAAAGTACAAACAGCAACGTGAGAAAGAAACTAAACTTCAGACCACAGAGATTCAGTTAGAAGCTACACTAGTACTGAGAGCAGAACACAAAGACTTTTAAGAACAGAAAAAACAGAAAGGCAAACTTACCCACTGGCAGTGGGAAAAGGGTTATTCACCTAATTTTAGCAAGTTCACCAGCATTTTAAAAACCTGCATATAAGTGCTAATTTTGTAAAAACAGTATACGATTTAGTGGCATCAAGCGGTGAGGTCGTAGATTGCAACCAACTGACTACTGCTCATCTCACCCTCCCCTTTCAAGCAGGAAGGGGAAGGTGAGGCCAGTGAGCCAGTGTTTGGTTTGTCCATTCTGGCCTACTGTAGAAACCTGGTGGTGCAAGGACAGGATATAAAGGGCTCATTCTAAGGTAACAAAAACACAGCAATTAATATTTTCAGGTGATAATACAGTAATGAAAACATACTTAGGAATATCATACTCCATTTCTGCCATATTCTGCCAATAAAACCCTGTAAATCTTCCACACTGGAGCTTTAAAAGAGCATAAAGCAGGAATGTTAACAGGGCTTGTAAGCTTGTAAGTTTGTTAGACACTAATGGAAGGACAAGAAGCCCTCATTGCGCATCACTCTCACCGATAAGGTAAGGTCAGAGTCAACGACAGCATACAAATCTGCAGACAAACGGATGCACATAAAGGCACAGTAGAGGAGATGCGCGTGAAGCCGAAACAAGGAGAGGTTTTGAATGCCAGCGTGAGTCGACTGCAATTCCCGTCCTTATCACTTCCACTTCACACTGTAGCAGGATGGAATTGAAATGGCGGGGCGAACTGTGAACAACTCATGAGAGCATTAGTTGCAGGGAGACCAAGTTGTGTGGGCGCGGGGAAGTGCAAATGAACCTTCAGTGTCTGTTCACTTCATCGGAGGTTCTCCGCCGAGGAGAGATGCATCTTGAGAGCTGCTTTTTTTTTTGCACTCTGGCACTGAAAAGAAATGGAGCAGTGGGAGTTTAAAAAGCTGACCTGGTGCGGGTGAAACATGGATGGATGGGAAATTATTCCATGGATGTTGCACTGTGTATTATTTTTTATTTTTTTTGCCACACAAAGTCGCACACAGCGTCTGCTGTATTTGCCTGCCAAATCATGCTTTTTTTTTGAAAACTGCTTTTAGACTTTTTGAGGACTCTCACATCCAGTGAATGCACTAATGGACACTGTGAATTGTGATTTTATGGTAACTTGTTTTGCAGGTCTGCTGACTAGACAAGGCAGGGAGAAAGTGGTTGAATGTAACTTTAGAAGTGTGAACAAAGGGGCGCCTTGGGATTTGCAGGATGAAAGACTTTAACACTCAGCTGGCTGATCTCTTTGACCTCACGCCGTGCGCTGAAGCCCACTTAGTCAGTATACTGCACAGCACCAGCTGCTCAATGCCCATCACAACACTGTTCATACTCATACTAACGCTGCCTATTCACACTGGCAGCATTGAACAGTGTGAAAGAACATTTTGCAGATTTAGCCTTGTATGGCAGTCACAGAAGGTAGTTCAGTGTAGCATGTTACTTGAACAACTCTAGAACTTGGCATTAACAGATGTGACTTGCCCCCTGTCACAACTGCAGCCGAATTAGAAGTGTTTTTCCGTCGCACGCCCCACTCAACAGAAATGCTGTCATTTTAATCTATGAAGCTGTCTGCAGCAGCTCTGTGCGTCCGTAAACACAACCTGAAGCATTTATTTCGGTGTCAAGTTTATTTTTCCAGCAAAACCTGTGTAAATGCAGGGTTGATGCTCAGGAAAAGTTCACTGAAATCATATTTTTATCAACATTTTGTAACCTATGCTAGACAGAGTGTGCTTCTGAGCCAGAGAGCAGCTCATTCTGCTCTGGTTCGTGATCCCACAGACTCTCCCTTCACTTTACCCAGCAGCTAAGCAGCAAGACACTGGAACTTCTTGAACCGTGCATTTACTGCCACTAGACAGCTTAAACTTTAATCCCCCTGTTCTGATTGCCAACAGCTTTCTGCTCTAAGCGCAGCCATCGTGTTGAACATAGATCAGGAGTTGTGCATTCCCATTCAGGCAGATGGCAAACTGAATATCATTTTGGCTGATGCTGTTAGCACATAGGTGTCAGTAGCCAGTAGTTAAAATATATAGCCAATGTGGCTATGTACACCCAGGTGTACATAATGTATCTCAGTAAATTCTGCATAATCTTGCAATTTGGTCCAATCAACTTTTCTGCAAATTTGACCAATCATTGTAGCTTCCCGTGAGTTCCACCAGTCACAGCAGTCCACTGTGCAAATATCTCAATGACCCCACTCAATGTTTTATTAATTTATTTAATTTTTCTTTGTATTTTGCAATTTCATTCTCCCTGGAACAAGTTGCCTCTGATTTTTTTAAATGAATCATACAGAGAAAAAAAGCACTTTTTTTCCTGCAGTTTCACTCGCTCCTGCAACCATTGCAAAAATACTAAAAACATTGCAACATGCGTCACAATTTTTTTGAGAAAAGCTGCAGGGCTCCAGACTAACTTTTTTTACTAGGAGCACAGTGGCTCCTAACTTAAAATTTTAGGAGCGCAAGTAGAAAATTTAGGGGCGCACACCGAAATCGACTTGCAAAGTAAATATTCATATTTCCTCTCATTTTCACTGTATTACTGATAGATACTTGAACAATAAATGAAATTAAATATTATATTGGCAATGAACTAGGACGTGTTAAACTTTAATATCAATTCGGCCTCCTCGGCGCACTGGTTAGCAGCCTCTTGTCTTCTAAATGCAACTCAAACTGCGGGTTTTATACACTACTTGTTACATGCTGTGTCCTACTGTACGTGAGTTGTTGCAGTGGCAATTTAGCAGAGTTAAAAAAAAAAAGAAAAAAAAAGTTAGTTTTCTCCGAGGTACACCTGAACACAACACACCCCTATCTCCCTCCGTCCTCCTGCCTAGTGCCTGCTACAGCTGGTGAGTCTCTTCTCATTACTGCCAGCCTAACGTTTTAAGTTTGTTTACCTGGAAACTAAATCTGTTAAAACAACGGGGAACAACGGTTGCCATGAAAGTGTATCCCTCAGAGGAAAATGATTCAG
>JAJHUR010091200.1:0-30248 GCA_027495735.1 Lutjanus campechanus
AACAGGTGGGTGCATATTTCCCACAGCAGCTTCAAACATATCTCAGACAATCAGAGATTAGGTCTGGTACAACATATATATTTTGTTAACCATAAAATACTGTTGAACAGTATTAAGATTACAATTTATGGTGGTTGGCATGCATATACTTTCTTCAGCTTCCTCTTTTAATTTTGACTTCTTTCAGTGGCAAGCAAGACTGGCAACACTGCAGGACTTCAGTACCCTTCTAGACACAACCTAAGAGCCCTTACTGAGCAAGACGAGATCAGCCTCAATGGGTGTAATGACTTCAAAGCCTTCAGGCAGTAGCTTCAGGCAGTCCGTGACACTCACGTCCTATACAGAACATGCAAACACAGAAAGATCACGTGCAACAGCAGCTGGATGATAGCCTGAGGGTCTGTCAAGAAAGGCTACACAGAGTTTATGTAGGAGTTGATGCAAGAGAAGCACAGATGACATTTGACATCATAAACAGAAATATTATCAATTAGGCGATATTTCTTTTGAAATGTTTCTGAAGGTAAAGCTTTGGAGCTGCAAAAAGATCCACCCAGTCAGGAATAAAATCAAATACAAAATGTCGATAGCCCAAGGGAGGGATCTTTGGGTTTAGAGGCTGAACTATGGCTGAAGCACCTATTTAACATTTATAAGCACCAGGCCTGGAATTACATCATTTTAGGGGCAAGGCCACTTAGCTTATGGTGATGTCAGTTTTTCGAGGGAATGAAGGCCAAATGTGAGAACAGCAAGGCCATCAAATACAGTGGTGATTAGTAAGTCCACACAAATAATGAATGTAATTGGAGGGTTGAGGGTTATTTTATTTTTAGCATGAAATAGATAAATAAATAAGCTTTTTATTTCAGAGAATAATTTATTGGTATTTACAGATTACCAATATTTATACAAACTCCTTGGACAATGCTCAAGTCAATCAGTCTCTGGACTCTTTTGAAAATAACAATATATTACTCATTAGGCACATGACACTTCTTCGGTCACTGAGTCACCTTCAACGTAGTGATGTAAGAGTAATACGTAACATTATATGTTGCATTTCTTGTCTCGTTTGTCCATTAATTTATCAAGCTTTCTTCCCTCAGAAGTTCATCCAGTCACAGCTTGAGAAATTGATTAAGTCTCCTGGTTCATGTCAGGCTCAAAGTCGAACCCACCACTGGTGTACAGCATTTCACTAGAAGTTACCCAATAAGTATTAAGAATCTCATCAAAAGAAACTGGTGTCTAAATACTGTTTTATAATGTATGAAAGTTTTTAAAACCATGTTATATTCTTCTGATGAGACACCCAAGGCTAAAAAGCCTTTCCACGGGCGCACTGGTCTGGATGGTGTTGGAGTATTGACTCAAAGAAAGATTTGATCACTGGGAATTTGTTCAGTTCATCCACCTCGAGACCTGACTTGAAATACTCTATAATTTTAGCGTCCGCCGAGAGTGTAGGCTCTGTCTTATATATATATAAGAAGACACCCCTAGTCTCCTCTGCTGACAGGTGCAGGTGGCAGTACTTGTAATAATGAAAATGGGGTAAAATTGTAACATAACAGATTCCTTATTTGAAAACATAATTAAAAAACTGAATCATGGGCTCAATTTTGTTGCCCCCAACACTGGTTATAACTAATTTATACTTGTTTATGAATTATTTAAGTGTTTACAACCTATTTAATAACCTAATTATACACCATTTAGAAATATTTGTAAGGGTAGTCTTAATTGAAATTGGTAGCCTTAATAGGAGATGTTAACTTCTGTACATTAATAAATAGAGGGACTACAAGTGCAGTGTTACCAACTCTAAATGGTGACTCTGATTAACTGAAAGGAAATCTGTTGCCATATGCATTTCTAACATATGAATATTGTGAGACTAACAGAATACGAATGATTCTCATGGTCACATGGTTGTGTTTATATGAGTCTCCACCCATCCACCCAGTTATAACTTCTTAACAATCACCCCAGGGACATGACTCATCGCATTATAAGAGGACAAAGTAACTACAACCAACATTTGCAAAAAATTAGAAACTGAAGCATTGCAAAGCAGTGAAGTAAAGGTTACATCGGCTGCTTCATTCAAGTTTTACCATCAGTGGCTCACTCATTAACCAGCTGACTAATTAAATCCAATATTCTTACAGGTGTACAGAACAGCCTTTACAACCTGACACCTCTCAATACTAAGACCCTCGTGCCAGTACTATTTGTTGCTGCAGCATCCTCCTCCACCCCAGTCTCCTCTGGTTGTGTTGGGGTTTCTAATACTTCTAATAATGTATGTTTTAATTAAGAGGGGTTAGTTCTCCCACCAGGATCATCATTGCAGGTCGGATTTTCTGAGAGCTTCTTCAAAGAGCAGAGACTTTTTCCTCCAAATATAACTTTATAACTGTTTGCTATAAATGGTCAGTTCCTTGAGGGAAGTTCCACTGACTGAACTGCACTACTAAAAAGAAACTGAGGAGTTTCCACCAAAGATGATTTCTTCACCACAACACAACAAAAATAATCATCTCATCCAATTTTTCACAAAGGCTGGGGTCAAGGGATTTTTTCAATTGTGATACTAAGGCTGTTTACTCTCTTTGATATGTAAAAAAGCCTTGAAGGGATAGTTCGGGTTAGTGAGGTTTGGATCTAAATAAAGCCAGTGTATTACCTCGAAGAAGAGGAGAAGCAGCAGGAGTCGTAGTGTAGGAAGCAAAGCAATGTACTGCTGTAGACAGGGTCGGCAGCAAAATGTATTTTAACCATTTAAAAATAGGTCCACCCAGAAAATCAACATCAGTTTAACTGTATTATATTTAGGATACTTTCACTGCTTTATCGTTCTGTCAGACAGCCTTTCTGATGCCATTATGTTAGCCAAATATTGCTCTCTCTGATGGGTATCTCAGTTGTTCATGTTATTTTGACTTTGATGTGTTGAAAAGTTAGTTTGGATTGACACATTAAAACGAGCAAAATTGAGCAGCAATGATTAGTTGATTTATTGATTAGTTGATCAAAGGAAAATAAATTGGAAACTATTGTGTTGATCAATCGTTTCACAAATTTTCCATCAAAATGTGAAAATTTAGCTGGTTCCAGCTTCCTAAATGTGAGGATTTGCTGCTTTTCTTTGTCATTTATGAGAGTAAACGAAGATTTTTCTGGTTTTGAACTGTCGCATGGACAACAGAGGCAATTTGAAGACGTCACTTTGGGTTCTGGGATATTGTGATGAGCATTTTTCATATTTTTTTGACGTTCTGTAAACTAAACAATTAATCATGAAAATAGTTGGCAGATTAATCAATAATGAAAATAATCATTAGTTGCAGCCCTAGAACAAACAAACCAAATGAGGTAGCAGTAGACCAGCAACTTGCATGTTCTGTGAGGATAAATGACTTTGGAGAGAGCAATATTTTACTGTCTGATGGTAAAGTAAAGCGGTGAAAATATACCAAAACTAGTGTACACTTAAACTCATATTGATTTTGGGGTGGACCACCAAAATATTTTCTGCTGCTGACCCTGTCCACAGCAGATCATTGCTTAGCTTTCTACACCAGCACTCCTGCTGCTTCTCCAAACTTGGGGCATGCTAGCTGCCATCTACTGTAGGTAATACACTGACTATGGATAAATACCCCATACAATTCCAATAATCCCTTTAAGCTGTTTTCAGTTGTGACATGAAAGGCTGTTTATATTCTCTTGATAAGTAAAAAAAAAAAAGCCTTAAATCAAAATAATTAAAATGTTTTTTTTCCTACAAAAGCATAATTACATACATAAAGTTGTGTAAAAACCCATTAAAATTCTTGGTGGGTGGTATGATGAAGCAGACCATAATGTGCTGTGAACCTTGACCTGACACCACTGACCCAGAGCTGAACCCCACTGAGGTCTGGAGGTCATCAGAGGTCATCAGAGGGCATATTTCATGGGGCAGGGTTTGTTTTCCAACTGAGGAGGAGTTGCACAGGGAGAAGCCCATTTTGATTCATGGGGTCGTAACATTTCCTGTAGGCTGAAAACGAGTATACAAGTCTGGAGTAAAAATAGTAAGCTACTACATAAAACAACACACACACACAAGCACACACACCACTCAGAAAAATTCGTAATTCACCACAGACCCACTCTCAGCCAGCATTACATAAGAGGAAAGAAATGTGAGTCTCAAAAACAAAAGCGAGGATTAAAATCCACGATACAGGACATTTTTTCATATCTGCGGCAGCTGCGATTGGAGTGCGAGTTCAAGTTTTTCCCTTCACTTTAATGAGCTTTTCCTATATGATTAGTAAAAATCCTGGATGTGCTCGCTCCCTGATGGCCCTAACTGTGACTCAGCCTCTGAAAGGCTCCACTGTGAGGATCAACACCGCTCACCACACACTCTAGCACCCCTCCCACATCGAACACAGTCAGTCAAGATCTGCTACATCACATGAAACATGGTTCATCTGACATTATAGCAAAAATTGTGATATCAAAGATGCTCGAAAGTGTGGGAGTCTGCAGAAACAAATAGCTAGTAGCAGGGGTGAGTGTCGCTTTTCAACTGTGTATGTTCCTCATTATCTTTTCCAAGTAAACAGGTTCCTGAAACTTGTGTGGACAGATGGAGCGGTTGTGTTACAGTCTGCTTGGTGTTAAGTGAAAGATGTGTTGAGGGATACACTGAGCCACCAGCGTTGGCCTTAGGAGGCCCATCGCTGAGAGACATAGAGAGACGGTCAGGAAATTGAGCCCATATGATGTTTTTCCACCGTCACAAAGGAGATTTAGGAGAGATACTAGGGGGGAGCCAAGAGAGCTACGATTCTGTGGGAGTGATGGAAAACAGGAGGAAAAGAGTGAGAGAGCCACCCACGCCAGAGAGAGGAGAAAGAGAGAAAGTGTACGATGAAAGGAGGCGAGTGTGAGAGACGCTATCTTTACTCCTCTGCGTTTCATCTGCGTATGACATCATGTAAACCAGGGGGACTTCTCGGGAGGAGCTGAATACTTGAATGAACATGAGGAAATGAACTGTTCCTTTCTTAATAAATATCAATGCTCATACCTTTATGACATATCTCCATCATGCAGTATTATTATCTCTGCCGGGAGGAGATCATGCAATGGGTTGTGTGTGTAGGTGTGTGCGTGCATGTGTGTGTGGTCACTGGGACTGGAGCTTCCCCACTACTAATCTCACATACTACTAGGATTAGGGATTCCAAATAAGGACCGGTTTAAAAATCATGATTCCAAACAACTCATTAAGAAAATTTAATTCCGATTGTGCAAATGGTTTTCTACACAAATTTCACTTGTCTGCACCTATAGAAATGTGAGATGAATGCATGCATGTGTTGCAGTCTCCTAATGCATTTGTCTCATTAAAGTGTACAGCATTATTCTCAGTTAGCCCACTCAGCCGTTGCTAAGTTGCTTGACTGGTAGATGGAATAGCACAAATTGTTCATTTCAAATTGTTCAATTGTTCACAAAACTCTGATGTGACTAATGCAGGGGGACAGTCAAACATTATGAATCAAGAATGTTAAGAACCAAAATCGTTAAGCAGAATCAGAATTGTAATCAGAATTGTTAAAATTCAAACAATAATCAAGCCTATATACTACGGGACCCTTCTGACTAATACTGTTTGTGCACATTTATGAATGTATGCTCAAGGACCTCTGTGATTAACACTTTTTGAAAAACATCATGATTACTCTTAACCTGCTGGTAGGGGCTGCAAGTCATCAATAACTGCTAGGCTAAAAACGAGGCTGACCTAGTGTGTTACAGGCCTCCTTTTGGCCTTTGTTGTGTCTCAAAACCTGATGTCCATAGAAAAGTTTTGTCTCTGCAGATGAGGAGAATCTGCAGATAAGGTCCATACCCGATATGTTATGATCTACTAAAGAGAAGCATGACATAAGAAAGAAAATCAACTATAACTAGTTAAATTGTGAAGCAATATCCATGAAATTTGGTTTGTTATGAATGTGAGGAGTTGAACATGATAGTGGCTAGTACTTGTTGGAATCAAATTTCATTACTGGGGGGGATCTAATCAGCTTTATGCCAAAACATTTTCTAATCATCTATTTCATTTTTGTAAAGCCGCCTGGTTGCTTGTAATGTTCTAAACGAATAACAAAAGTCTTAATCAGAGGTTTTCCAAATGGGGGCCTCCCCAGGGAGCTCCGAACAGTTTCAGGGGAGGTTCAGTGAGTGGAAGTGAAAAAATGTTTCATTAATAATCAAAAGGAAATCACATAGAATAGCCTAAATGTGTGTGCTTTGGTTAAATAGATAGTTCAGAGAGATTATTTATGTACTTAGTGTAGTCTGAAGTTATGTTAAACAGCAACATTATTAACACTGTGTTGTCTTAATAGTTAAGTGTCTATGTGACAAAATATCCATGATTCCATAGACATCCAGTAGTCAAGCAAAATAAGCTAATTAAATTAAGCTGGCATCTTTTACCAAGCTTTGTCCAAGAGGAGGCCGACATACTCAGACTTTATAAACCTCTGTTCTACGTAAACAACAATGTTTAAATTGAGAAGTCTGGACAGCCTGTTTATTGTTTCCTCATTAAGTTTATACAGTTAGGTGAACACAGGATGCTTGAATACAATACCATTAAACTACTCTATGCATGTTACAGAAAATTTAATGAAGAAAACTTCATGTTGAAGAAAACCTTCAGTATACAACACACAAAAAAACTACTTCACAGAACTTTGCAAATCTCTGTTGGGTGCATCTGGTAGTTGTGGTGGCATTGCAGTAGGTGCTTCACCATCAGTGGACTGGGGGAGATCTTCACTCTCCTGTTTGCGCTCTTCTAGTTGTTCTGAATACTTTAACAAAAGCAGTCATCCTTGTCCTGAATTCATTCACACATCACTTTCTGTCCATGAATATATTAATTGTAGATATTTTATTTCTCTTATTTATTTCTTGCCTGTTGTGTGAGGCAGTCTAGTGTATTTTTAATGCATTAAAATGACAAAAATGAATCAGTGGAGGAAAAATCTGACATCAGTTTTTTCTTTTTCTCCCACAGTCACCTAAAGTGCGCCCTTATTCTGCGATGGACGGCGTCCCCTTCTTCCTAAGCAGAGTCAAAGCTGAACCTCCAGAAGACCTGCTCGCCCACGACCTGCACTTCCACACGCAGACCGAGCCTGTCGACCTGTCAATCAACAAACCCCGCCCCTCGTCTTCATCCACCACCCCTCCCACCACCTTGTCTTCTTCCCCTCTCAGATCCGCTTTCTCTCCGTCTTCTTTATCGTCGTCATCCTCCTCCTCCTCCTCTCCATCGGTTATCACCTCAGCCTCATCGGTGCTCACACCAGGCCCTCTGGTTGCTCCCGGAAGCGGGGTGAGAGGTCAGCCGTATTTGCACATCCTGCACTCTGTGCCGCCGCCTCCATCCAGCCCTCTGAGCCTGCAGGGAGCAGGGAAGCTGGCCAGCCATGTTCACCGCATCCCAGTTGTGGTACAGTCACTGCCCCTCATGTACACCACTGCCGTTCGATCACCCTCCAGCCTCAACAACACCATCATGCTACCTCTGCTGGATGAGGTCAAAAGCCAGGGCAAAGGTGAGACCACCTTCCCCGAATTTACCCCATTATCATTTATTCTTTGGGAATTTATGTTTAAACCTCTTTCATTAATTCCAGTTAGAAAGTCTGTATTTTCAAAGGTGTGCCAGCAATTATTTAAGCACTCATAGAACTGTAATGAAAAAGGTGATGCATTATGATTGTGCTACTCCCTCTTGATGAGTTGTCTCATGAAAGCTTTTACAGTTTCTCCACCTGCTAAGAAACATCAGAGATCAATGAGATCACAAAAAGGTATTTAACTAAATAAACCCAGGTTGAATATTTTCAATTATCGGTAGTCAAAAATCAAAATACACAACAACAATGTTCTTGTTAAGGTGTGCTTAAAAGTAGGCCTGCAGCTAATGATTATTTGCATTATGACCGGCAGCATTATGTTTGTAACATCTCCTGATTTACCCCTCTATATATTTAGTTATCAACTTTTTATACTTTGTTTTGTAAATAAAATACACCTTTTTATCGTAGCTGTGTGCTTCCCTCTTTTTGTCATGGCCTAAGAGCCAGGTCATAATAAACTGGCCCCAGACGAGCCCCCAGTTTGTTACGACCTGACTCTTAGGCCATGACAAAAAGAGGGAAGTACACAAAGTTGCATTAAAAAGAGCATATTTTATTTGGCAGTTAATCTGAGAGAGAGCAAGAATACACAGTTGATCTTTAAGCCTCCCAAAAATAATGAAAAACCCATAGATTTTCATGGAGATCCGTTTCACAAATGAATTAAAAAGTAGTCTGTGTCTGATTAAGCGGTTTCTAGGTTGAAACCAATGCGATGACAAAGACAGGTCCATGCTGGCTTCATACGATGAGGAAATAGCTGCAATACGTGTGTGAGATATTCAGTGATAAGCTGTTTATGATGGTGTATTTGTCTGCCCCGATGCCCTACTGTCTTTAGTCAAAGAACTTGCAGATACAGAGCTGTGAAAGCTGACAGTGTGTGTACGTTCTTTCAGAGACGGCCCCTCAGGCCATAATGTTCCACCTTCAGAGTGAAGACAAGGTTTACAGGTTCAAAGGCTCTCCCATCCTTAACTGACAGAGACTTTACTTTGCTGTCTTAAATAGCCTCTGGTGCAGGTAACCAGGACCACACCTGTAGTTACCTTTCTTTCTATCAAGGAGCAAATATCTGAGGCAGTTTTAGACCTTTCTGGCCTAGTCTTGACTGTGTTATTGGTTTTCTCTCTGGGTGTGGTTTTACTGCCAACCACTGGGAGTGAGCCTACAGTAGGTGTTTCTGGCCAGCTCAAGCCGTACACAGGGCAACTGTTGGTTGTAAAAGAGGCTGCTTCTTGTCACTCCCTGCACTGCACGATAGACAGACACACTTAACTCACACCCGTGCATGCTCTGTACATACAAGCAAACAAACAGAGATGTGTAATTAGGGCATGTGCTCAGACAGACACTTGGCCGGCTGCTGGGTGTGGTGGTCCCCTTAGAGATGGGCGTTTTAAATGCTGGATGTCTGCTCCAAAGGAGAGGAGAGGAAAGAAAGAAGGACAGGAAAAACAAGACTTGCATAAGAGGGTGTGGATGGTTATTGAAGATGGGTGGCACTTACACAAACACATGCACGCACACATGTACACATAAGTCCAGCATCAGCTCTGCCCAGCTCTGATGGCACCAAATACAAAGGAAATGGGGTGAATGAGTGTTTAATGTTGGGTGTGGTGCATACAGTCACTTTTAATGAGACAGCAACCAACAGACAAACAGAACATTTAGCTATTTATTGCACTTAATGTGACTTATTGAGAAGATTTACACAGAGACGCTGCTGTCCAGTTGAGTACCATACGTGTAATTGAACATTATGATGGAAGTATGAGGGTCATTCCCATTTATGTCTCATAAGTTGTTCTATCGGTTTTTGGATTGATACCATTTATAACACAGACTTGGTGCAGAATATAGCAATTTTTGACCACTCAAGAATTCATAAAAATGGTCAGAATACCCCCAAAATACCACATTTAGAACCCAAGACCTTGAGGACACCATAGAAAAAATCATGCTGCGATTTGGTATCAAAAACTTTTGACATTTGGAAGTTTCTGTAAGAACTGCATTTTTCGATGATTAGATGGCAAGTTTTGTCCTGGAAATTGTCAATATACCTAGGAAACCCATCCATCCTCTGAGCGTCCCATGACTCTAGTTTGTGGTTGTAAAGTTTATTGAGGCTGTGATTATGCTAGAGGTCAGAGGTTGTCTCCCAGCAATTACGTTTATATACAACAAATGTGCAACAAGAAGTACATTTTTGAGGTAAATATAATGCTGACCAAAATATTTTTATATCAACATAATGAGGAAATGAAAAGTAATGACTATAGCATTACTCAAAAGTCAAATGTGTGTGACTTGAGATTCCTGTGTCAGTGTGTGTATGCGTACACCAGAGCAAGCAACTGATGGGAGTCACAGCTGCAAAAGGTTTTAAGTCAGACAAAGTGCTTTTGTAGCCAAAATGTAACCAAAATCACAGTCTTTACCAGGCCCTACCCAAACTGCTTTTATCTTGTAAACTTCCCCAAAATTACGGTATTTCTTCACCTTAACAAAAGCATTTTTGTGGTGGGAGTCTGGACGTGAACCCTGGACTATGATGTTAAAGTCCTGCACTTTGTATGCCTTCCACCGACCCCAACCACCTCCCTTTGAATCGAGCATGCTTTATAAATATACTGTTTCAAATAAACGTTATCATGTGGACACAACCCAGGCAGAAACATAATTATTAAAACAATATATATAAATATAATTTCTTGGAGACAGGGTTGAGTGAGGTCATGTTTCAAAAATGGTTTCACTACAATGAAATGGCTACTATGGGGCCTAACATCATCACACATGAATACAATTAGGCTCATTCAATCCACGATAGGCTCAGATTTCCAGTCATCCCCAATTTATCCAATTCCAATCCTGTTTAGGGATCCCGGTATGCAGGGATATTCAAATACCACATATAGAATAGGCAAAAATAACATGTTAATACTGCATGCAAAAAATGCCTTTATTTTTGTCCAAAACTGTATGGGATTAGCATTAAGTGGGCATCTATGTAAAGGGGAGACTGCTGGGTATTCATTGAACCTGTTTACACAGATATTTTGAGGTGACAGGTCAACGGACCCCTCTGAAAACTGCTATGGAAGTTTTTACCAAATTTAGCCCAACTTTGGAGCGTTATTTAGCCCAATTCCTGACAAGCTAGAATCACATAGTTGGTACCAATGGATGCCTTAGGTCTTCTAGTTTCAATATGAGTATCTACACTCTAGCAGAGTTTATTACTGCAGTAGGTAGAGCTGCAAAATGCTTTTTGGGTGCCTTCTTCAGCACTTGGTGTTCTTTTGTACAGCACATGATGTGTGTATGTAGCACTGGTGCTGGATTTACAAAAAAAAATCCCAAATCAAATGAAATAAGAGCTACCTTGTTGTTCTTGTTTTCTTTTTCAGGTATTGTAGGTATTGCTTGATGGCTTGAAAATAAGTTGTTGACATCAGGAGAGTCACAAACTAAAGCCCATTCCCCCATATAAAGTTTAATGTGAGGGTCAAGAGCCCACATTTACCTTGTTTGACTTGATACAAACCCAACAACCATGTGCAATGATGCAAGTCTCAGTCATACTGAAGCTTTCAACACAGATACAAAAACACTTGCATGCACTTCCACTCATCCTCATGTACTCTCACACACACACACACACACACACACACACACACACACACACACATACACACGCACACACGCACACACACACACAGGTTGGCCATCCTCTTTAAGAGAGGGCGGGTACCCTTCCTTTCACTGCTGTCTCCCTGTCTCCGGCAGGAGGTTGCCATGGAAACAGGGCTTGACTGGAAACAACAGGAGAGAAAGAAAGAAATCCGGTGCTCTGCCCACCTCTCCACCACTCCTCCTTTGTGTCCCTCGCTCAAAATACCCCTTTCCAGCACACGATGCATTTCAAACTAATTACAGGTTTTCCATAGGGTAGGCGAGCTGGTGACCACTCTGCATGTCTTAGTCTGCATCAACAGTTAGAAACCTTTAAAAGCAAATGCTTCAACAGACTTACAGTATTATTTTTGCACCCTCCAAGCCCCCCACCAGCCCCCAGTAATAACACCATATCTGCTCCCAACTCTAGACCCTTATTATGGGCCATTATGGCCACAGTCTCGGCTGAGAGGGCAGTGGGGGTGAAGTCCTGATAGCTTATAAAAGCACCAGGCTTGCAGTAACTGGGGATGTTGCAGGACTCAGTGGAAAATGCATCTCTATATAATTGTCGTTTACATATTCATAAACAAGAATAGTTATTAGTTACTGTATTTTAGCCATGCAGTTTCCAAGTTATGTATTCTTCTGTGTGTTTTTTTTATAACTATATGACTTCATTAGTGTTTAGTTGACTGGGTTTCCAGGAACTTTTCTTTGACAAGTAGTCTCTGGTAGTTTTTTTTACATTCATCTCTTGAGTTATCCAGGATGTACGCAGCCTGTGTCCATGGAGACAGAGAGATGACAGAATGGCTGCAGGCTCTGGCAATATATTCAATGAGTGGTTCAGGGGAGAAGTTGTCACAACTTATGGAATAGATGTAACTTTGTCATGCAGCTCAAGAGACCTCTGTGCTCATTGGCTCAGAGGGTCATCCTTAATAGCATGCCGACCAGTCAAATGTTCGACTTGTTTTCTCTTGGTTACTGTGCAAAAGAAAAGAATCAAAGAAGGGACAAAGCTGCCTTGTTAATTGTCAGGATGTTCTGTGAAAAGAATACAGCAGTGAACGGATGGAGTTCGACTTTTGTGTTGTCTGCAGGCTTTTTATGTTTTGTCATTATCATGAATATGATTCTCTGTCAGTTGCACATGTAGGGGGACTTAAAGCAGAGTGCTCAGCAGAGCTGCACTCATGCATGCACACATACTTTTAAAGGGATAGCTTGGGTTATTTGAAGTGGGATTGTATGGGTTACTTTTCTATAGTCAGTGTAGAACAGTAGATGGCGGTTGATGAGCCCCCAGTCTGAAGAAGCAGCAGGAGTACCTGTGTAGGAATCAGAGCAATGAACTGCCATGGAACAGAGTCAGCAGCAGAAAGTATTTTTGCCACCTAGAAAAAAACCTAGCTAAAAAATGAATTTAATTTCTAACGTATGCTATATTTAGAATAACATTGGTTTGTTTGTGTAATTATGTGACTTCAGTGTTTTTGGATTCGTTAAAGTCACACAAGAACACATGAAACTTACCATTCAAGGCAGTGGTAGACCAGCAACTCCCCTGTTCTGCAAGGTAAAAATTCCTGGTTTTGCAAAAGGAGGTTGAGTGAGGAAGAGTGAGATTTGGCTTATATAACAGCAGTTTCCAGTTGTAAAAGCCTGTCTGATGGCAAGGTAAAGCAGTGAAAATATTCTAAATACAGCATACTCTGTACAATTTTTTTTTAGGTGGCTAAAATACATTTTAATGCTGACCCTGTCCACAGCAGTACATTGCTTAGCTTCAGAACTGGTAATCTTCTCTGCTTCTACAAACTGAGGGTATGAGGGCCAGCAACTACTTTAAGTAATACACTGACTATCAATAAGTACCTCACACAGCCCCACATTAAATAATCCAAACTATCCCTTTAACTTGGACATATTCAGTATTTACACACACACACACACACACACACTGAATAACAAATGCCTACTGTACTGACACACATATCTGTGTCCCGTCCTCACAGCACACACAGACCCCAACGGCCTGTCGCCAAGGCAGATCAAGAGTGACAGCGATGACGACGACCTGCCAAACGTGACCTTGGACAGTGTTAATGAGACCGGCTCCACTGCGCTGTCTATAGCCCGCGCCGTACAAGAGTGAGTACCATGATCTGCACGCGTGTGTGTGGGAAATGTTAAATCTCTATATTGACTTTTTCTCCTCCCCTGACAAGACCTCTACTCTACTGAACAGCTCTAAAAACATCATCGTATCTCTGTCTTCATCTGTTATTTCTGTTCCATCATGTCACAGGAAGGTGTTGGGGAAGTTTAGTTTTGATCCACCCTTAACGGTTGGCTGGTGTTAAATTTGGTGATAAAGAGTTTCAGATTGTTCCACTGTTGTAATATTTTAGTGGTGGAGAAAGGTAGGGCTTTAGCAAACAATTATTTTCATTATCAATTTCTTGATTAATTGATTAGTTGTTTGGTCTATAGAATGTCAGAAAATGGTGAAAAATATTGACCACTGTTTCCTCAAATGTTTTGTTTTGTTTTCCACAACCCAAAGATATTCAGTTTACTGTCACAGAGAACTAAAGAAACCAGAAAATATTCACATTTTAGAAGCTGAAATCAGAGACTTTGGACATTTTTTATAAACTCAAAACAGTTGACGATTAATTTAATAGTTGACAACTAATTGATTTTTGGACTAATTGTTGCAGTAGAGACAGTAGTTTTGTTTTTGGTCAAAGACATCTATGTTGTAAAACTGGCTTCTGTTGGTTTCAGAGGCTGTTAGAAGAAAATGACACATTCAAAAACGTATTTTAAAGGTAAAATCTGTAGGATTTGTCTGAGCTGTTCTTAAATTCACTAAACAGACACTGACAAACTGTCCCAAGCACAGAGAAATAATGAGAAAAGTAGGAAATACAGGCAGAGGGCAGGGTTTTTGCAGAGTACAGCCACTACCACACACCTCATGACTGAAGAGATTATGTGTATATTAGTCTATAAATTATTTTTAGGAGAATGTTGCATATTGCATAGTGCCCAAGTTTGTATAAACCGACAAGTTGAAAAAGTACAATGCAGACTAAGTTGAAAAATTCTGAGCTCTGACCTGGCATTACTGAGTTCAGAGTACAGAGGTTTAAAATGTTTCCCCTGACATTTCTCATTGTTAGTCACCCTGCATGAGAACATCATTTACATATAAACCCAGTATAAAACCATAGCATTGTGCCTATCTGTGTGCTTTTGTAACTGCTCTTGCACATTTGGATGGATCTGCGTGGGTGTGCATCTATATGCCTGACTGCATATGGCTCAGACATACTTTGTGCCCTGTTCGGCCTACAGACATCACATCTCCTGCAGTGCCAGTCCATCTGTGTTGAATGAAAAGACTTCCCTCTCCAGTGGATGACAGCTTACAGTATCCTGATCAGAGACAGGGAATCTGACGCAGAGTAACATTTGGCTCGGCCGTGCCCTCCTCCCTCTGCCGCCCATAAACCCAGAACAGTCATAACTAGCTGCCTGGCCAGACTCAAGTTAATGCCCATAGGACTTTTATTTAGACTAACTGTAAGGAAACTATTCCAGGACTGTGTGAGAATCCTGCTAATGATGGAGCAACATTAACAAGGCCGAGGCTGACGGTAGCCCAGCCCCAGCTGGCTGTGTTTTGGTGGTAATACTCCAGCTCACGGGGCTGACATTGTGTACAAGACATTGTATTGTATTGTTTGTGCGCTGCTGGCTGTGTGAACAGCGACAGTAACGAAACTAAATGAGTTATTGTGGTGGCACTGTTCAACACATTGTGGGGGAAACTAGTTCTCTGGCTGTGCCTGTTCAGTGGTACAAGCAGAGGTTGCTATGTTTCAGGGAAGAGACAGACACACTCATACTTACACACCCACACACACATACACACACATAAACAGACTTGTTTTACTATATTTGTGGGGACCCATCATTGACATAATACATTCCCTAGCCCCTTACCCTAACCATCCAAGTGAGTACCTAGTCCTAAACCTAACTTACCCTTCGTTAAGCCCCGTCCTCCTTAGTTACTGTTGCTACATGCTTTTCATTCTCACACTGTACATATGCAGTTTACAGTGATAACAGTAGCGGATTTAACATTGAAATTGCCAGTAATTTCTGAAACACTTTGATCCCACAGAGAAGTAAACAAAAGAAGCTTCTCATTTCGAGCAGATTTCATAAAAATAGGTAGCTAATGTAAGCTTCCATGTGATACAGCTGCAGGTAGTAAACTAGTTCGCCAGACATGTTAATGTTTGCAGATTACAGTAGAGCAGATGAAGTCAAAGTTTCATTCTTCACACATGTGCACTTGTGTTTCACATTTTTGAAAGACTTAACTCTCAAACAACCCTTTAAAGTTATAGGACCCCACAAATATAGTTAAAGTGTAACTGCACCCTCATATCTTAATTTTATAAAATGCTAAAAAGAGGGCAAGCGGTTGCAGAGGTGAGTGGGTTCAGGGTGCACAAATTAACCACTGTAGGGGGCGAACGCTCGTCACTACGACACCAACCAGAGTGACTGATCATCGCTCAGTGTAGTAGTAGCAGCTAGTAGTCAGAGTAAACCAAGTACTGGCAGCTTTACAAAAAAGTCTTTGTGTCCGCAGCAAAACACTGGAAATGCAGAGAAGCGCAGGAAACACAGAGAGTGAGATGGAGCTTTGCCAGTCATAAGAAGCACATCTGGGGCCCTTTCTGAAAAAAAAAGTTTTAGTGTTATACCTGTGTGGCTAGTGTGTAGCCTGTGTGTGTAGCTAGCCAAGCACTCGCTAGTTGCTCAGAGAGGCTGCTCTCTTCTGTGCGTGTGTCCAGGGTAAGGTTGTCAAAAGTATTGAAATATTGATACTTTTTCAATACCACGTGTTTAAAAACAGTGAATTACATTACTACTGTTTCATAGTATCAAAAGTACCGAAGCCATAAAAAAGTGCTTATTTAAGATCTCAGTTCGGTTCACTCTTTATTGTCCTGCCTGAAATTTGGCTTGCAGGGAAATCAGACAGTGCTTGTTTTTCTTTTTGCAGTGGTATCAGTCAGTCCAGCTGTATCTCTGCTGTTGCAGTATAGTGGTGGCGGGGTTAGCAAAAAATAGTGTAAACCCCTGTGAATGACGAGTCTCGATCACCATATATGTGAAAATGAGCGCTGTTTCATAAGGCTGGCGGAGGTGGGCTGCCCAACTCTGATCAGAGGATGTTAACCTGCTTTTTATAAATAAAATGTCACGACGCAGAGGCCCCCCAAACAGTTGGCTGTATGTCAGCATTGGCCTTGCAAAGCTCAGGATGATTTAAGACAGTAGGGGGCGTTTGGAGCCATTTTCAACCCATGAAATGCTGATTTTTATACATTTATTAAGGATTGTGAATATTAACACCATCACTGATGTGTTTCATCACAGTACAGTAATTAGTAATTTAGTTTACAGCTCAGAAACATTTAAGTGTGCAGTACCTCTTTAAATAAGCTCATACACACACAGATACACCCACACATGCACTCAGCAGAGGACTCAGGTTTCGATGCAGGTTATTGAAAGGGACAGGCGTGCCCCTGAGTGCCACACGTGGGCACCGGGTGGTCAGAGGAGAACAGAGGTTGGCAGGACCCAACCTTTCACTGCCCAAGCTTTCACTATGGAGAGAAATCACCAGCCAGGCTTAGCAATGCCCTGCCAGGGCCTGCCCACACACTCACTTCTCTGTGTGCAAAGTGCAGACTGTGCTGTGTGGAACACTGTGCTTCTCCTGTGTGTGTGTGTGTGTGTGTGTGTGTGTGTGTGTGAGAGAGAGGGAGACTGTGCGTGTAGAAAAAGTATGCGTGCACGTCTGTAAGTATTAATCCTCCGGTGTGAATGTGTGTTTGTGCACTGTATGCATGCACGTGTTTCTGCACAGTGGACACAACAGCTGGTTCCAGAAGGAGGTCAGCCATTGTCAACAGGAACACAGACTTGCATGTTTGTCTGCGAAAAACAAAGCAGTCTGTAGTCTTCTTGAGTTACTCGCCGGTTTGGCCACATAGAGGAAGAATGTGCATTCTGTATTGACACAACACATGCGCTCTGTGGACATCTGCACTGCAACAGAAGCCGACAGCACTTCTTTGAAATATATGGGCCCGTTGAGTTGCTGTTTTTTCTTTTCATTTAAACGGGTGAAAAGAACTGCTTTACGTAACTTAGCAGCCATATTTACACAAGCAGTCATCCAGAGAGCATCAGGAGGAGAGAAGTGTAAGGGCGGAGGATGGGAGTGCCTGCAGGTTCCAATCCAGGTATCCATATATAAATAAATGAGTGAAAGGAGAGAGTGAGAGCGCAAGTGTGTGTGTGTGTGTGTGTCATGTGCTTCTTGGGCAGCCTCCTCCATATTCATGCGTTTCCCTGGGGATGGGTGGATAGGCTATTGTGGGAGAGCACGAGAGCACGAGTGAAAGAGAGGAAGACAGTTGGAGAGAAGGTGTGTGTTTGTATGTGTGTGTGTGTTTGGGGGTTTAGGGGTTTGTGTTGGAAGGATTGTCTCTGCTGAAGTCTGGCTGGTCCCCAAGGACCTGGGGGCCACGGAGTAGAGCAGGTGGAAGGAGAGGAGGGAGGTGAGGCAAGGGGTAGTATCCTCGGACAGGTACAGGGATGCCCAGTGGGCAGTCTTCCAGTGCACACACACAGTTACACACACACCCTCACACACACACTGCCTTTTCTGTTTTCTTGATAAATCCACTATCACTGCAGAGGGGTTTTCCATTAAGACTGATACTAAAATCTGTGTTTAAATGAAAAAGCCTAGCCTGAATTAACTTTTACTTCTACTTAAGCCGTTCCACTAACACAATTTAACCTGGTGTACTCAACACTTACTTAAGCCAGGTTTGAGCAAGCTTATTTTGTGAATGTGCATGGAAAACATAAACAGCCCAGAGCAGCTGACTGTTGAAAAGAGGATACTATGACTGTGTTTACATGCACATGAGTATCCTGGTTATGAGGCCTATCCTGGTTTGATCATATTGTTCCATGGTGTTTACATGGAACATAAGAGACCTGGTTATTCATTTCCCTGTATACGTGACTCTCACAGTATCCAGGTTTCTGATCAGCTGTGTGCAGTTGTATTCTGACCTGTCACCATGGCAACCACTCTGTTCTGTATCAACATACAATGTCCAGAAACCAGGATAAGGTGTTTACATGCCATAGTATCCTAGTTTCTGTTGGGAGTACTCAAGGTAGCTTATCCAGGTTTTGCAAAACTTGGTTGGTTACTGAAACCAGGATATGACGTTCACATGCGCAAAACTGGGAAATAAAAATCTGATCATATCCAGGATGCTCGTGCGTATGTTAACAAACTCTGTCAAAAAAAGGGGAAAGTAGGAGCGATTTTCTTCTCAGCAGTGGAACAATCCCTGCTGATTGAACTTTAAAGGGGTCAACATGAAAAAATATTGCCACAATTAACAAAGCAAGGGAAGCAGCTGGCAAAAAACAATAATAACAACAAACAAAACAAAACACAAACCGCAGACAAACTAAATGGCAAGTTGATATGATCCTGCAGTGCCTTGCCTCACCCCAATAGCCCCCTGAGCTGAGACCGCAGCAGCTGCATATGTTCAGTTCCAACCTGAGACCAACCTGCATGTCATCCACTCTCTCTCATTCCTCCTTTTCCTCTCTATCTTCAGCTCTACTCTACTAAGAGCCACAAAAATATATATTTTTAAAAGTTATACAAGCCTATTTTTTGTTTATTTGTGTTTGTTAATAAATGTCTTCATTCTGCAAAAAATCTGCACCATACTTCTGCAGGACATTAGTCAGCGACTATTCATACTGATTGTACCAACTACATAATTAGCTACTCTTTGAAACATTTTCTCTTTCACAGGGTGTTCATTCAGTTTACAAGCATCGCCTGCTCATTGGCAATTAAAGTCAGAAACTGGACATGGACCACAAAAATCTAAAAATTAAAAAGTTGAATTTGGAGATACAGAAACTGGAGAAACATACATTTAAACTCTACAGAAGGTCATGTTTGGACTTTGTTTATTTTGTTTTGTTTTTGTTCACAGCTTGAGCAACTTGAATAACTTCAAAACAACTTTGGCCCACTTTTTTTTCTTAAACTATAATTGTTAAGCTTTTAAATAAATGTCAAATAATCAATTGGCCTTTGAAGACAGTAAAAGTTGTAAGAAATTATTAGTTACTTTTTTATTAATATGTTCTTTGGGACTTAAGTAAGCACGTAAATTCATACTTAGTCATAGAAAACCGGTCTGAACTTGTGTTTCTGCACACACAGAAGTGATGCAAGTGCAAAAAGACACAAGAACTGTCTATTGGAAGTTCTTTGACAGACAGCTAAATTAAGCTTGACAGTTAACCTGCCACAGAGCAGACTAGTTCAGTGGTATCAGTTGCCATGGTTACTGAGCCACAGTCATCTCTCACTTAAATTAGCTAGATTTCTCAAAATAAGCCAAGCTTTTCCTCTATCCACATTGATGGTCTGTTTGAGAACCATGTAGCTCTGTTGCTGTGTTTGTTATGACTTTGTGTCCTATGAGAAGTTAGAAAAACATGCATTGTGTTTGTATTGTAGGAAACCCCTGTTACAGGTGACACACATACACTCACTCCCCCGCTATTTCTCTCGGTCTCACTGTCATACTTGTGTAGAGCAGCGGAGGAAGAGAAGCCAGGGGAAAAAAAGGGAAACAAAGGAACCAAAACAGAGGTCAGCCCTGTTTGAAATGGTTCTCAGCTGTACTTCCTATTTCTCTCAGCTGCTTTGGGAGACACAAACAGACACATTCACACAGCTATGATGCCACGGTGGTGACACAGGGTTCAAAGCAGTGTTAGCTTGCCCCTGGGCTCACATGAGAAAATACAACAAATTGATTCTCACAAAACAGCTAGAATACATACAGATAGAAGACACAAAAATATATTGTTTACGTGAATAAACTATGTTGGTTTTCTACTGATTTTGCCACCTTTTTGTCTCATTACTTGAAAAAGTTATTCAGCTATTAATTACACACACAAGTACTTTTACATTAAAGTGTAAAGCAGTCCATCTCTAGCTGCTGATTTTGCTGGTTTAAACACACCAGTTGAACAAGTGTGAGCACAGCAATCTTTTACTATGGATTTGTTACACATACAGTAAGCCTGTAGATATAAATAGCAGCTTAACACTGCTAGTAGCATCTTTCAGAGGAGAAGCAGAATAGACCAGCAGTGGTGAAATCTTCTCAGCCCACAGAGAAGCATGAAAAGTCTTCAACTGCAGTTAAAACGTGACGAGTAATGAGTGTTTTTATACATGACAAGATCAGCATGGAAAATCACACAATTGATGCTGCAACTAATAATTCTTTTCATTGTCGCTTAACCCTGTTATCATTTAGATTAAATGTTTGGCCTTAGTATGTCAGAACAAAGCGATGTCCATCACAATTTCTCAGAGTCAAAAATTACATCTTAAAATGTCAAATTTTGTCCAAACAACAATTGAAAACCCAGATTATCAGTTTGCAGTGATATCAAACAGAGCAAGCAAAGTTCAAGCTAGTAAATGTTGCATTTGTTTACTGATAAACGATAAATAAATCATCAAAGAATGGTTAAAGCTATAATATGTATTGTATTAAAATATCTAAAACCCCTTGACATATGTTAAATATTCTGTTGAGTTGTGCACTTACATTATCCCAAATTGTTTGCAACAATGTTCACCCAGAGAAATACATAATTTATTTAAGGTAAAAGTTTGTTGACCACTAGCCGCTAGTTGATTTGTTAGATCAGAGGTCCTCAACTTTTCTCTGCCAAGAATGCCTTAAAAGATAGAAAATTTACCGGGGCCTTTTCCTGCATGTCCCTTGGAATAAAGACAAATACAATCTATACAATATACATAATAGGAAGTGAAAAATAGGCCTAAGAAAAAACATAAACTTAATTGTTTGTGGAGAGGAAATTGTTTTTGTGAATATGTAATGCTTGCTAAAAGTCTAATCAGAAAATAAACACAGGGCAGGCTATAATGAAGCCTTTTGTAAAAATATCTTAATTAATACTCTTAAATAAATTATTTTTTAAAATATCATGAT
This sequence comes from Lutjanus campechanus, assembly GCA_027495735.1. Classification (NCBI taxonomy): domain Eukaryota; kingdom Metazoa; phylum Chordata; class Actinopteri; order Lutjaniformes; family Lutjanidae; genus Lutjanus; species Lutjanus campechanus. The sequence continues at coordinate 21,623 of JAJHUR010091200.1, forward strand.
AATTTAAATGAATGAATCTAAAAACATTTCATAGACCCCCTAGCAGAGTGCCATGAGCCCCTGGGCGTCCCTGGACCACTATTTGAGAACCACTGCATTAGAGAGCGAGGAATAAAGTTAGGAATCATGACTAAATGTAACATGAATAATGAACTTTAATACATTACCTTGTCTGTGAACATGATTTCTGCCTGAGTCAGATGTCAGATTTTTATCAGCTATGGTGGCTTTTTACCAATGACCAACTCCCATGATCCCAGGCTAACAATGTCATCAAACTGCGCCTTTTGTTATTGTTTTAGTAAGAGAGAAACCGCGAGCAGCAGAGGTTACATGTTGTGCATATAAACAATAAAAATATAATCAAAGTTGCTGATTATTCAGCTGTTGTTTAGAATTAAATGCTGTATTTTTATTTCACCCTGATATATTTTTTTTTAATTTTAATGCTTAGATTTTATTTTCTCTCACTGAACCACCAGACAAGGATTGTTAAAATGGATTTAGAAGTCTGGAACTGTTTACCTTTGTTTCGTTGGTAAGAACTTATTGACAAGTTAGACTGACATGACTTGCATTGTGAAATTTCTATCTAGTCCCCAACATGGATTAAACCTCGAAATCTGAGTCACCGAGCTCTTTAAACAGAGCAGTGACGCCAACAGAATTATCAGCAGCAGCGGAGAAGAAGCATTTGTGGCACATTAAATGAATTAATTTATTATGAGTAATGAGTCGTCGCTCGTTCTTTGTTTTAGGAGCTGTTGTACTCAGACCTCCCTAAATTATCTCATAATCATGGAGTCACTTCGTGGATGAAGTCAGAATGTAAACATCCGCCTCATCTGCTCGATGTCTGAGCTCAGAGTGTTTCCACTGTTAATCCTGCCCTCCTCTTCACTACTCCTGAACACACACACACACACACACACACACACACACACACGCACACACACACACACACGCACACGCACACAGACCTACAGTTAGATTATTAGGAGACCTGATAATCTCATTAATCATTTCTAATGAAAACTCACTGTTTTCCCTCAGTCTTGTACTCTTCTTTGTTGAAATGTACAGTTTTGACACCATTGTTGCAGTGCAATATTTTCAAGGTTGGGGAGGTACTTTAATAATGTATTCTGATAGCTGTTAAAAATGTAGTCAGTAACTTCATTGCAATGTCACAATATTAAAGTAACGTAACTTGATTACTTCCGTTACTTTTGGATTACCCCAATACCAAATTTGGTCAAATTGTTTAGTCTAATATAATGTTTAATATTCGTTGTTAGGTTAATTAATTGTTTGTCCAGCTATTCCTTACTTTTGTCATGGTGGTAGTAGTAGCAGCAGTAGTAGTATTGACTGGCTTTAACTGGATTTCTGTGTTGCTAACATCAGTGGCTGGTCCTACCTGTAAATGTTTCTTAAAGTTCCCTTGAAATGGCTAGTGGAGTGCTTATTGTTGACACACATTACAGACTTTCCATGAGAACAGGCAGCTAGGGCGGGACTTGTCACAGACATTGTTTGGCATTTACTGTACTTTGAATGTGAGCTACGCCCCCCTGTCATACAGCTAGTGGGGTCAATGGATGTAGAAAAGAGAGTGGTCATGTTAGCCTATTGACTCTTCCTGGACTGATGGCAGCATTTCACAGCTTGAACTGTGCAAGTTCCGTTGTTCCCCGTTTCTGATTTAAAGATAATAATGTCCATAATTTCCACCCATTGAAAGGATTTTTTCACATCATGGGGATGTGCTAATGAATTGTCAACTGTAAGATTAGCTGGTTTTACTCGAGACCAGAGTGATGTTGTGAGATTTGTGAAGTATTGTAATGTGTACGCCCTGCAGATGGTAGTATATCATCATTTATTTTAAAATGTAGTTTAAAATTGTAATCCTGCTAATGGTTTGGGCAGCTCGTAAGGATGTCACCTGGTCGCTTCCTGTGGGAGGCGTTCCAGGCACTTCCAGCTGGGAGGAGGCCACGGGGCAGAGCGAGGGGCAGATATCTCCATGCTGGCCTGGGAACGCCTCAGGATCCCCGAGTCAGTGCTGGTTAATGTGGTCGGGGACAGGGAGGTCTGGGGCCTGGGTTCAAAATGGATGGATGGATGGATGGATGGATATCTTGGACTTGATTTAGTTTTTTTTTGACAAATTTTTACTTTCATGTTCTACATTTTAACACAAATACCTGTACTTTCCACCAACTTCCCAACATTGAGACTGATTTCAACTTAAATGGATGGGACAATAACACATAAAAGACAATTCCAATTCAATATTTCCATTAATGCATACAGTATCACACACAACAGACGTAACAAGATCAAAAATGATGTAAAAGACATTACAAGATGAGACAGACAAGACAAGGGGACTAGATTGTGGAGAAAGGGTGAGTTTCAGTTCGCTTTGCACAGAAAGATCTGGTAGAAATGTCCTTGAGAGTCCTACTTTTATACTTTGAGTATGTTTCAGAGGCTGTACGTTTTCACTTTTACTTGAGTAAATAACTTAAATCTGTACTTCTACTTGACTAAAAAAAGAGTAACTGTAATAGAGTACAGATACCTTTTATTTGTCCTTATTACATAACTGCGTTGCATATAATCTGTTACTCCCAAAGCTGGGATATTTTCTGACTGACAGAGATAGAGAGAGAAATGAGAGGGGAGTTGGAGTCCACTTCATATTTGACTCGTGTGCTCATTTCCTGTACAGCTTCAGATTGGCAATAGGCCAAGAGCAACAGGTGATTTGTATGTTTTTCTGTATTTCTGTGTATTTGTGCAGCCTGCGTGTGTCTTGATTGTGCGAGTATATCTGAGTCTGCATTTGACAAATCGTGCTTCGGTGAAAACACACAGAGACAGGAAGTAGGTTTTGTGTGTGGTGGAGACAGTTCACTGGAGGGCCCGTCTGGCAGCCCCTGCTCCTCTTTCAAATCCCTCTAACGCGACCGAAGCTGTTTCTCTCGTACGCTCCCTCCTTCCCCCTTTTACCCTCTTCACCCTGTCTTACCTGCTCCTCAGTATCCACAGCAGAGACTCTGAGACATGAAAGAAAAGAAACTGCGCTCCTCCACCACTGCTGACAGTTAAATATATCCCACAGATCTCTCTCCTCCCCTCTAGTAAACAGAGATGTTCTTGTTTTCTGTCTCTACTGTATCCTTTTCTTTCTTGCCTGGTTGTGTGCGTGCAGCAGTCATGTGTTTATCGCTGTGTGAAAGGTGCTTGCTGTTTCACACTCGCCAAACACTGGTGAGATGTGAACTACTGACCATCCACCACAGCCCTACTCTCTCTTTGCTCCCTCCTGGACTGCACTCTCTCAGAGTGTGTGTGTGTGTGTGTGTGTGTGTGTGTGTGTGTGTGTGTGTCTGTCTACAGCATTATATTCAGAGAAGTGATGCGTGAGCACATTTAGATTTACCAGAGATATGATACTACACTGCACCGCAAATACTCACACACACACTCACACTTTGCTACAGGGCTCCACTGTTAGAAGTGACAAATTACATAATCAACAGTGATATTGACTACTTATTGGAGAGGAAATGTCGTGCCAAAATCTACTGATGACAGAAATAGCGCAGTAGTCATTAACCTCATTGAACAGTGCTGAAAAATAAAACTCCACCTTTGATTGATGAAGTATCGGAGCAGTAAGAATACCAGCCTTCTTACCTCATCTGCTTCCTCATGGTTACTGGAGAGCAGTGTTGCACTGCCACCTGCTGGCAGAGCTGCTGGTCCACAACCTTATGTTGTTTGCATGCATTACACTAATGGGTAACGCTTTACAATAAGTATACAAATCATCATGCTTAAGCAGTGCTTCACTAATGTATGACTGGATGATTTAATGAATGCATTAATGCAGCATGTAGTTGCTTACCACTAACAAGGTTAAGGAATGTTAATTTACAGGTACTTCATACGGTACCACTTTACAATAAAACTGTCCTTATAAATTATTTATAAATGGTTTACAAATGAAGTTATTAATTTGGTTGTAAACACTTTATAAATCATTAGTAAATAATTATAAACAAATTATAACAGTCAATTTAGACACCAAAATAAGTTAGAAAGTTTTCATACATCAATGTAGGCTCACTATTTGGCAAGATCCAGTTACTGCATATTACTAATTAAAGCTTAATTGTGACATGTAAAGCGGTGCATGATGAAAAATGTCAACGTAAACAATATTGCCAAAGCCTTAGTGTATGAATCTGGTAGCCTAATTCAATACAGTCCACTTGTGGTGTGGTTACAGGAAAGTAAAAATGAGAAAGCTTGTAATTTAATGATGCATTCAGAATCTTACTCAAGTCATCAAGATGGACAGTCATATGTGTATGACTAATAATGTTGACACAAAGTACTTGTCATGCTTTTGGAAATACTTGCACAAATGTCTGTATATGTTTTGATTATTGTCAACTTTTGAACTGCAATGATTGTCGTCCTCGTATTTTGTTGTTTTTGTATTGATATGGACGTATGTGTCTGAAATAAAGTTAAATTGAACACTTTAAATTGAAACTTTTTGACTATTAAGATATGCTGATGGAGGTTACATGCTGGTAACGTATTGACAAATATCTGCTGAAGCTGATGCGTATAAATGCTGCTGATAGACAAAGTAAGCAATGAGATCTGAGGCTTAACAGTACACATACATGTGGGTTCACTATTTGGCAAGCAACAGATCACTGTTATCCTTTTTATATAATGTGTATTAACAGCCTATTAGTGATTTGGAAGGTCATTACAATGTAATTAATAACCTAATTATACATACTTATATGTCATTGATACAGGTAGTCCTATTGTAAAAGTTTATTTCAGACCCATGTGGTTGATCAGCGTCTGTGAAAACATTCTCAAAGAAATTTTGAAACAAACTGGTTGTCAGATGCAAACATTAATATAATAAACATGCAGAACAGTTAGAACAGTTACATAAATAAACATAAATAAATGTAACTGAAATCCAGCTAACTTGATGCATATCAGTCCATGTATGAAGTAACTATGAATTAACATTCCTTAACTGATGATTTCTTACAGTAAATGTGATATAATCACATAAAGTCATAGTGACTTGGTCAGTTGTTAGTGGTGAACAACATCATGAGTATATATATATAAGCATGTAATTTATACCCTTATTATAAAGCTAATCTTTATAGTATACTGTCTTTGTAGTTAGTGCTGTATGCAGGAAGTTGTTTATTACCAACAAACGTCTCGCATCCAAAATACACTAATGTAGCTTCATACACATCCCGTAATCAACTCTTGTACCATACCATAAAAATAAAATAAAACAATAACAACTGTAGTCACATTACAATGTACATCAGTATTGTTTTTGAGAAGAAGAATTTTATTAGTAGTATTATTTACATAAATCAAGATTCCATTACAATAGAAACAATGGCACCTCTTTGCTGCAGGGGTTTTGCTGTCACAGAAATGAATCAGAAGAGCTGCAATATGATTCAGGAAGCTTTATTTTTCCCATTAAACATCACAAAGAGAATTTTTAACCCCAAAATTAATTATCATTTCTTTTTTTTTCTGAGCTGTTATCGTTATTTTTTGCAACTGTGTGCAGCTCTTGACTTTCCTCTGTGCATTGCAGTGGGTGAGAACGGACCTTTTTCACAGCGGCCATGTTGATATGAAATGAAGGTCATGTTCCATTTAGTGTAGCAGAGCTTTTCGAGTGAGCCAACATGCACAATGGCACCACGCTGACTTAGTTTGACCTGAATGGAACCGAACCGTAATTAGTATCAGAGGCAACACCCGTGTTTACACTATTATTTCATTTCAATGCAATAGGACTAGGTAGAGCAATGTCTGCCGTGAAAAGGTCCAAAGTGTCCATCAACAATCTACAATTTTTAAAAATATGCATACTGCCTGTTTTGATTATAAACCTGCTTATATTTTGTGTGCTTTACATTGTTTTGCAAAGTCATCGTCACAGTCTGATAATGCTTTCATGTGATTCCTTTTCTCCTGTTGCAGCTCCATGTCCCCGTTCAGTATTGACAGCATACGGCGCCCCCGGAGGTCAGAGTCACCAGATTCCAAAAAGAGGAGAATCCACAGATGTGACTTTGAGGGCTGCAATAAGGTGTACACCAAAAGCTCTCATTTAAAAGCACACCGGAGGACGCATACAGGTCAGTAGGTCTGGGTGTGTTTGTTTAAATGCTGTGATTTTATTGGATTATGTTGGACTATGTTTACTCTAATTTATGTTACCTAGTGCCATAGGCTTGGGCTTGTCAATATATAACCTCAGTAACATTGTGCTAAGGTTGCAAAGAAAACCAGACCAGGGTCTGATAAAATGAAATTTTAATCTGGAACAGGACAAAGGTAGAACTGGGAGATGTGGCCTATAAATGATTCCTTTTTTTTAGGTTGTTCCATGGTATACAATAGATATCTCACTAAACACATTTTATCTGAAATAATATACCATGAATTCAAAAAATATTGTACTTGGTGCTTTCACAGAATATTAAAACATTAACACATTGAGATTTTTGATAAATAATCATCAGTAATGTGGAAGACTAGCCAGACTTGAATCCAAGTAGGCAAAAAAACAAAACAAGTCCAAGATATTCATAAAGTGTCCTCAAGGCTCGCCTCAAAACTGAGACCATGATCATGAGAGACCCATTAAGTTGGCTAACTTATTCTGAAATTGCTCTGATGATTGTGTCATGTAAACACGCTGTTATTCTTATCTGCCATGGTAGAAAAGCAGAACTCTCTGTAACGTGAGTTTTAAAACACAAACACATGCTACTGAACACATTTAATAGTGCACTTTGCACAGCAGTCATAAAGAATTATTTATGATCATAATACATTTGAATGGCAAACATATCAGTTTCTCATAACCTTTTACTCTCTTATGAACATCATGGGGCTTTCTTTAATTATAGTGGATAATGGAAATTGTGGTTATGACTGCTGTGAGGCCATACTGATTGCTCATTGTCTGCTTTGAGTAAAAACACATGTATACTAATATTGGCACAACCATCACATCATGTATCACTCTCATGTTTATAGCTGTTGTCATAATACCTCATAGGAAGTTACCAACTTTCTGGGAGACATAATTTATAAAGCACCAATGCCAGAGTATGGCCACTAGCTGAGTAACTCTGATTATTTTTCTTTTCTGTCTTGCTCTGCAGGGGAAAAGCCATACAAATGCACCTGGGACGGCTGCACGTGGAAGTTTGCCCGCTCTGACGAGCTGACGAGGCATTACAGAAAACACACAGGGGTGAAGCCCTTCAAGTGCGCAGACTGTGACCGCAGCTTCTCCAGATCCGACCACTTGGCCCTGCACCGACGGAGACACATGCTGGTGTGAATCAGACGGAGAGAGATAAAAAGATACAGAGAGATCAATGAAACAGACACACACACGCACACACACACACATACAGGCAGCCGGGGGAGCGGGATCTCCCTGTGAATGTTTTTCAGCTGGCCTGGACGCACACTTACAAACACACACACACACGCACGCACACACACACACACACCCTCACACACACACACACACACACACACCCACATATGCACACACACACACACACACTCACTCTCATCCGTCATGAGGAGAGAAGATGGAGAGGTGCACAGAGCTTGTGGAGCACAAAACAGGGTCATTTCTGGATCCTCTGAGGGTTGGAAGGAATGGACGGCAGGATCTGTTATCGTCTTTGGAGTCTAATAGGGAACTGTCTTTTACAGCACTGTTTGTAAATGTTTCACTTTGATTTTTAAGATGAACCCGCACTCTTTATTTGGACAAAAAAAATATAATGCAATCGCAGCTGTCTCTTTTTTGGTATCTTTCTTTTCATAATTGGTCAAATGGCTGCTTTTCCAGCATTCATAATGTGAACGACCCCATTGTGTGGAATGGATTTCCTGTGTGAGCAGAGAGAAGTTGGACTGGATCACAGGAAAAAGGACTTTTTGGAGTTACAGGCAGTATTGCTGCGCCTCCCTGTGAGTCTGATTTTTGACCAGCAGAGGGCGCCATTTCACCACGGATGGTTTCCTTTTGCCTGCTGGAGCCTGCTGTTCTATCCGAGGCATGCCATATAGAAGCTAAAATGGGGCTGGACTTTCACCTTTCTCATCGCCAGCAAACAATAACCTCAATGGATCAACCTCATCAACACATTGTTTCAGATCTTCATTGCTTTATTTCAAACAATGAAAACTGGACTCTCATACCATCACACCAGCAAAGGAACACACCGCTCATGACCCGCTCACAGGGCCGGACAACCCCAAATCTCATCAGTGCTATTCTTTATGTTGAGCCTCTTGAAAGCATTTCTTAAAAAAAATCTTTGGTGGATTTTGTGCTGTGATTAGCAATCAGTAAAGTGCAATCTTAAAGGATAAATATACTTTCAGTATGACGTTTTGTTTTATTGATTTTTTTTAAATGCCTGCTTATTGCTTATGTTTGACTCAGAAAAATAAAACCCCTCATGTACAGTGAACTTTGAAACAATCAGAGGAGATATCC
>JAJHUR010091201.1:0-12429 GCA_027495735.1 Lutjanus campechanus
GTCAGATGTTGCAGCTGACAATGATGTTGCAATATATTAAAAATACAGTCAATTTCACAAATGTTGCTTTTTGTGTCAATAAGCATGGTATTCTGAAAATATGTATTGTTTTCCAATAATACTATAGTTTTATTTATTTAATAATATTTATCAGGTAACAGTTATTGTGTTATGTGTAGAACGTATTCTGTCTCTCTATATTTCAGGCACAACAGAAAATAATGTCCTAGCTGGACACATTGACACAAACACATGCTAATCATGTCACTCAGAAGTCAACAAGGGCTCAAACTAAGTAAGTTCTGATTAATTCATTAAAAAAGGTCAGGACAATATGGTCAAAATGCAGTTCATGGAAAAAAATAAAATGCTTTCATGACTCCAAAACATGTTTTGGTGTTGTTGTTGTTGTTTTTTCCCAATAAATGCAGCAGCAGATGGTGAATGTGTCTTCTGTCCTCCTAGTGGGAAGAAGGTCTCGGTGAGCATGTGCAGTGACAGTATGTGACTGGAGAAAAGACACATGTTACAACTGTCAACACTCAGTCTACTTTACTGTAGTTATCAGGTTTAGGAAGTGAAGAGGCCAAACTTAGCTTGTAAAAGTGGGTGGACCTTTGATATGAAAAGGGGGAGTGGCTGTTGGACCATGTATATTTACAGCCTGACAAGTCAGTAGTCAGTCTCTCAAAGAGCCTTGATTTCATTTTCTTTCAAGTTTTGCAAGGTAGCCTCAACATTACCTACGATGGAGAAGAAGAGGAGAGTAAGTCAAAGAAACATAAAGTTATCTCTTGTTAAGCAGGTTGAGTCTTTTTTTCTCATGTACTTTATTAACATCACTGAAACCTTAAATACTACGTTCCAAAAAGCAATTTTGGACAAAATGTTAGTTTAAAATGTTAACTGAGGATGTTTACATTGTTTATACTGTTTGGATATTTATATTCAGATTTATTAATTGACATTTAGATAATTATGGATGAAAACACATTTCCACTGCTCTGCAACATGTCTATGTCTGAAAGTTAGGAATTTAAATCTGTAAAACAATGCACCTTTTTATTTTTTTTCTTGACTTTATTAAATAAAACATTTATACAAAATTATAGGGAAAACAAATCACCTTTGTAATCACATATTAAGAAGTATAAACAGTGTTGCATTTTGCATGTTTTTCATTAAGTGAATTCTCTCCACTTTAAACAAACTGAGTTAAAACTTTTTAAAATAAGAAGAGTCTCTGTGCTCACTCACAAATGTAACAAATGAAATTTCACCAGTCACTCAATAGTAAATCTTTTTGTGTCTATCTCTAGTCTACCGACCACTTTCATATTTTCTAGCATTTGGTGGCTGGTGTTAATCTCCCACCCCAGTGGAAAGTAACTAAGTACATTTACATATACACGGTTCTTGAATATAGTTTTGAAGTACTTGTACAGAGTATTTACAATCTATGCTACTTTATACCTGTACTCCACTACATTTTGTACTCTACTCCAGTAGATTTACAACATATTTGACAGTTTCAGTTGCAAGTTAAGTTACAGATTCAGATTATTAATGCAAAATGTGAATCAACTAATAAATGAGAGTTTATAAGGTTTTGAATACAGGATTTTAAGATACTTGTAACATTACTTAAGTAAAACAAATGAGTCCTTCTTCCACCACTGACTGTTCAAATGTCATATGTTAAGAGGGAAGAATGAAGCAACAATGTAACCATGTTGACGGTTGTTTATCATGCTGGCTTACATATTGAGGATGCATTGTAAATTTGAACACATCACTATGTTGAGGATTTTAACCAAATATGCCAACACTGTGAGAGACACAAACCATTTCCAGGCCTGACAAAGCTTTTTGTTTTCAAATGAGTAGAGCAGGTTATCATCACAAGCCTGTTTGGGGCACTTCATACCTGAGGCCCCTGTCCCTCAAGTGATCTCTGCATTTTAGTCTTTAGCCATGAGGAGATATTTGTATAACATAGCAGTTTGTACATGCATACTTTTAATGAGTGTGTGTGTGTATGTGTGTGTGTATTCAGGGTATCCTGGAGCGACTAAATGCTGGGGAGGTGGTTGTAGGAGATGGAGGTTACGTAATTCAACTAGAGCGACGAGGTTATGTGAAGGCTGGACATTGGACACCTGAAGCGGCCGTTGAACACCCTGAAGCAGGTATAAAACAATGACCATGGCTGGATAAACCGTTGAGGGTGCTCAGTATGTCTATGGTGGAGTAACAGACTACCACCAGAAGGTTTCTGTCGGTCAGTTAGACTGTGGTTATCTGATTAAATACTCTTTTAGTAATATGCACCATGTAAACTCAATATGAACTACAACAATTTTGGGCTGGGTTGCACCAATGAGGATTAATTTTTAAACCTGATTAACATTAAATTAAAGTTGAATTACAGAGCAGCTTAAGCTCTTAAAACCAAATCTTTCTACAAGACAGGGCCACAAAATCAATCAGCAGCACCTGATACCTCAACTTAATTTTAATTACCCATGTTTTCAAAACCTGTTGCCATGCAGTGAAACCAGGACTTTTGGGACCCTTAACCTGGTAGAGCAGTTCCTCATTGTGTCATTTATTAAGATCACAGAGTCAAGTTTTATTAAGCCTTTTTTATCTGTGTTGTCTCAGTGTTTCTTTCTTTATTTATTTTTTAAATGCCTCTCTCTCTCTCTGTCTCTCTGTCAGTGCGGCAGCTGCACAGGGAGTTTCTGAGAGCAGGAGCCAACGTGATTCAGACATTCACCTTTTACTGCAGCGAAGATAAACTGGAGATCAGTGGCAATGTCACCAACATCACAGTCAGTAAAAAAACAAACTATCAGACAAATTCTAATAACAACCTCATTCTGTTTGCCCACTTTACATGATGAACACTACCCTCATATTCTGGTATCACTCCAATCTGTTCTCATCTAATTCAGGGGGCCCAGATCAATGAGGCAGCCTGTGATCTGGCCAGGGAAGTAGCAGATGAGGGTGATGCACTGGTCGCTGGGGGTGTGTCTCAGACTCCCTGCTATGTGCAGAGTCACAGTGAGACTGAGGTCAAAGCCATCTTTAAGAAACAGATGGACGACTTCCTCAAGAAGGACATTGATTTCTTTATAGTGGAGGTATGACTGGCAAGAGGAATAACTCTGTACAATCAATTGTAATTTGTTTAAACCTGCATTAATCAACATTGTTGATCTAAACTATTTAAACGTAAAAATAATCACTAATATTGCAGTAATGACTCTCCAACCCTACAGAACTTTTTGGCTTTTTTATCTCATGATACTGTTTCTAATGAACACCCATAAATCCTCCCTGTATGCCACCTGCCACATGAAAGGGACAAAAAGTTAGGTGCTAGCTTGTAAAGAAGCTCGAACATGAAGCAGCAAAAAGAGACATTTTTTCCATGGGTTGGGAATTAACTTGTAAATTATGTGTTTTTTAAGGCCAAGTTTTAATGTTTGCATGTATATTTTTTGCAGTACTTTGAGCATGTGGAGGAAGCAGTGTGGGCAGTGGAGGTGCTGAAGACCAGTGGTAAACCAGTGGGTGCAACACTGTGCATCTCCCCTGAGGGAGACATGGCCGGAGTCCCTCCTGGAGAGTGTGCTGTCAGGCTGGTCAAAGCTGGTACGCTGACCTTCTGTACTGTGGTACTTCAAGTTGGCAAGTCTGATATCTGATGTTTTAGATGTGAAACGTGAATGTGTTTTATGTGTGTACGTGTGTTCATGTGCAGGAGCTGACATTGTTGGCATAAACTGCCACTTGGACCCTCTGACGTGCGTTCGTACAGTGAAGTTGATGAAAGAGGGATTAGAGAAAGCTGGACTCAAAGCCCATCTCATGATCCAGCCACTGGGCTTTCACACACCTGAGTGCAACCACACTGGATACCTCAGCCTGCCTGAGTTCCCCTTCGGTTAGCATTTTCTTTTTTGTAGGATAAAGAAAAAAAGTATTAGTTGGAAAAATGTTATTGTTAATTTGCAAAACCTATTCTGTTTTTTCTGTGTAAACATATAAGGAATGTGAACAGAGAGCTCATGTATTGCTACCTTTTTAATCTCCCTATATACAGATTATAACATCAATATAACAAAATTTCCAGACTGATATATTTTACTCTCCACTCAGCGCTGGAGACCAGAGCAATTACGCGCTGGGACATCCATAAATATGCCAGAGAGGCTTACAATGTTGGAATTCGCTACATTGGTGGCTGCTGTGGATTTGAACCCTACCATATCAGAGCGATAGCAGAGGAGCTGGCTGCAGAGAGAGGATTCCTCCCAGCAGCTTCAGAGAAACACGGACTGTGGGGAGCTGCTCTGGAGATGCACACTAAACCCTGGGTCAGAGCCAGGTAAGACTGAGCAGAAGCTGCTCTTTTCAAATTAGGCATCACTTTGACAAAAAGGGCAAACAGTAGTACAAGGTGGCAATAACAAATACAAAGATATATGTAATATATTTTTTCTCTGCAGAAGTGTTGATTTATAACCAACAAAACTGCAAAACTTTGTCCCAAACTTTGTTCTAGGGCTCGTCGAGAGTACTGGGAAAACCTTTTGCCTGCTTCTGGACGTCCCAAATGTCCTTCGATGGCCACACCAGCTACTGAATAAGAGGCATGATCATAAATATTAATAACAAATTTTCCATAAAAACAAAGCAGGTATTTTACTTCGTCATGTATTAGTTGTGAAACATTGTCACAAGCTTATCATAATTGTTACTGAACTGCTAAAATGTGTCTCTCTAATTTTTTGATTAACATTAAAAAAAAAAAACTTCTCTCATCTCCCATTGGTCTTGTGGTCAGACAGGATTACTCATTGCAGACATTGTGAAAAATGTTGGCATTAATACTGAATCACAAGTGGGAGAGTACTTTTTCCTGACTCTCCCTGTTCACTGAAAAATCAAAATCATGTCTCCAAATTTGGTGCTTTTTAAATGGAATTCTCTCCCTTAATGGTTTGAGAAAATTCCCCAATTCTTATATAAACTAATATATTATGATCTTATATATGATGATGCATTGGTGTTGATGAAACTACCCAACAGTGGGTTATATTAAGCAGTTAAAAGAGGGACTTTTATCATTAGTTGACTATATGCACAGTGCGATGTTGTTCTTCTGTAAAGGATCTGAATGCTTATTCCACCACTGTGTGTCACTTATTAACCTGAATCAGGATCAAAGTTAGGTGAGGATAGAGGTTATGGCCGTAGTAACACAGTAAAAACACTTAGAATCTGGGTCAAAGTTAGGTTATGTGAGGATAGCAGTTATGGCCATGGTAACGTATTAAAAGTTTATATAATCAGCATGAAAGTCAAGTTAAGTGAGGAGAAAGGTTATGGCCTTAGCTAAAGCAATAAAAGTGATAATTGTGTAAATGTGTCCACATGTTTCCAAAGCATAATGTAGGTATAGTAATTGTTCCTTTACCTCATTTCCTCACTCTCTCCTTCACTCTTCCATGTGTTTATCAGCTATAAGAAGTATTATCAGTCAGAACCAGCATAGACTCGATGTTGGAAAGTTTTAGTGAGCAATATATAGGCTGGTTGGAGAGTGTGCTGTATAGGTGCTGAAACATCTCAGTTAACAAATTCACTAAATCTAGTAAAAAATAGTTTAGATGCAATTTTATTGTCATTGCACTGAGTATGTGTACTGAGACAACAAAAAATTGTCCTCATAGGGAAATTTGTGTTGGACTCAAATGCTGCGCACAAACATTCCTCCACAGTTGCGGTAAAACAACAAATGCTTTCAAAATATTAAACTGCAGTCAGAGCCAGTCCTGACCTCCACGGGGTCCTAAGCAAAATTCTGCTAAGAGGCCCTGCGAACTGACCGGAGAGCCACGTAAACCATTTTGCCACAGTCACACCTGACACCCCAGTGTTTCCACTACAACCCCTCTTCCTGTCAAACAGTTTGCTGCATTTGTCTGTCAAAGAATAAGTAGATCTGTACAGAACAGAATGAGGTACAACAAAACAATACTGGTTGAATAGAATATTTTTGTGTAGAATCTTCAGAGTAGTGAATATTGGCATTAAAATAAATTAGAAATTTTATGTAATATGCAGAAAATACTAATATATCACACTGAGCTTTTGGTCTGATGCTGGGTTATTAGTCAGGTAATTGATTTTATATTCTATATTTAATCAATCATCAGTCACTGTTAATCCACTAATTTCCGTCTTGCATTAGTTCAGAGTTGTAATCAGTGGTGGCCTGTAACTTAGTGCATTTACATCAGGTACTGTATTAGATTTTTTACTTCACTTGAGTTTTATTTTATCCAACTTTATGCCTCTACACTACATGCCAGAGGCAAATACTACTGTACTGTTATACTGTACTTTTTTAATCCACAAAGCTGAGAAAAGTTTCAGTTTTTTATAAATGGTTGATATTTGATGGCCTTATAGACCATGGTCCATTGTTGTAGATTAAAGTAGCTGACAGTGGCCTATAAAGTTGTTAAAATGAGCTCAACCTCAAACATCTACAGCAATAAACAGCAGTAACATTAAAGAAATAATATTAATCCAAAAACATCAGACATAATAACACTGACAGAGAACATTTTACTGCAACATGAATACTTTTACTTGAAGTACATTTATCTGATAATATTTCCATTCTTTTTAGTACTTTTGCAAGGCTCTTAATACTTCCACCTTGGAGGAGTATCATCATGTCCATATATTGTCTGGACAGACAGACAGACGGACGGACAGACAGACTGGTCTCCACTGAGGCTGCTGCGGGTAAGTGCGCGCGCGCATATGAACGCATGTTCACGCGCGACGCGGTTATCTGCAACAGATTATAAACGCAACTGCACGTTGGCACTCATCAAACGTGTTAAAATAGTTTTATTTCATTCTGACTTCTGTCAGACACAAAGTCACAGAGCAGCCCTGGATGTGTCTGTAAGCTCGACACAGACAGACAGACTGCAGCACAGGTAACAGCACAGGTAACATCAGACAGACAGAGGGAGGAGCATCAACTTAACGTGACTGTGAATGAATGATATCAAACTTGGAGAGGAGGAAACACAAGTTTACCTGATTACTGTTCACCACGTTCACTCTCGGTGTGTTATTTTCTCTTTAGCTCTGCTTCATCCTCTCATCAGAGTTGTAAATACCGACACCTGCTTTGACATGAGGGAGAGGCAAGTTGCGTAGGCCCCCGCGAGGTACGCCAGGGCCCTCCACAACTTGCGTAGTGTGCGTATAGGGCCGACCGGCTCTGCTGCAATAAACAGCACTCACACACACGATGGAAAAACGACCAGAGATAGAAAGATAGAAAGACATATTACAAATCAGTGAGACTTTTTTCTTATTTTAATAAGTATTGGTTATAAATAGGCGTTTAAACCACGAACAAACATACCCATCAGGATGAGGATGGCGTTTGTGTGAAAAACATTGCATAAGCTATATTAAATATTATTTTATTTATGAGCTCCATTTTACGTTTTTTTTTCTGCACATTTTTCTGACCTGTTGTGCTTTCCCACAAGCGACGCTTACATGCGCAAATTACATGAATAAATGCATGCAGACACATCAATAAAACCTCAAGATAAAATTAAAGTCTTTTATTCATTGTCATAAACATTCATGATCATGTATTCATTTATTTAGGTTTTACTTGTTGAATGAATATGACATGACACAAATTACTTCAATTCAATTCAATTTATTCATCCAAACATAATTATGCATGTATAATGTAATGTAAAAAGTTTTTGCAGCCATGGCACACCAGAGGGCACGCTAAAATCTCATGGCACACCTGTATTCATATCCTAGTAAAATAACCTTATATCACGTATTATCACCACACAAACGTTCATAAACTACTGAAAAACACATTTTGACAAACAGTTATATCAAGCCTTATGAAATATTTATTAACAACATAATTCAAGAATTAATTCGAAACTTTGCAAAACTGCATTTAAAAAAAATGTTCTTTGACGTGTCGCACTAATAGTTACCACCATCCGACAACCGCACAAACGGCAAAAACTGAGATCCGCTTTGACGGAAGGTCTATAAAGGACCTATCAGAGTATATGATTTTGTGTTGTATAAGGAAATACTTGCGTACCAAATACTGATGTAGTAAATCAAAACTTCATTCATAACTTCCTGTTGCATGTATACAATTTATCCCCACAGTTGAGCTGCACCACACAACATTCAAGATGTTCTGCTGTTTCGCTATTGTCTCATAACGTTTTCTGCACTTCTTCAATGTACTCACTGAACTTCGGATGTTCCAGTTGTTGTTTAGGGAGACTACATTTGAACTTCATGCTTCAAAATCACGAGGTTCCACCGAGATTTGAACTCGGATCGCTGGATTCAAAGTCCAGAGTGCTAACCATTACACCATGGAACCTTGTAATTCAAAAACCCGTCCATGCAGTCTTCTTTTTGAATTAGTCAAATATCTGCATAATATTCTTTTTTTTTGTTCACTGACAGTAACTTTGACTTTAAAGGTGTTTTCCTAAAGGAATATGTTCTTAATTGGCCCTCAAAAAATCTTAAAATACATGACGAGATAGATTTAAAAACTCAGTAAAATTAAATGATAAACAAATCCCATCACTTGCTGCCCTAATTTAAGCCTTTCTCCCTGTTTTACAGTGTTTTGTATTTGAAGTTCTTCTTACATATTCAGCCATTTGGGTTGTAAAGATGCATATTAAACAGTTGATAAAATGTTTTTGTATGTTATTTTACTAAATTAGAATGATTATTTTGCTAAAGTTAGGAACGTATACATTACGTAATATACATGAGCAGTAAAAGACACTTGAATTCATGGCTCCTGACATGTTTCCATCTTTTTCAAGCATTTGAGTGAGTTAACTTGAGACAGGAATGACTGCTGAGGATTTGAGTCTGTCTGTGTCAGAGCTACAGTGGGAAAGCAGCAGCATGCAGAAAGAAAAACTCTGAAAAACAGGTTCAGAGAAGCAGAAACTGGTGTACTGCTCTACAAATGCATCCATTATATTAGTTCAGAGATGTCAGATTGAGAAGAAATTTAATAATTCAAAAATCCCTAGTTGGAGACAAGAATAATGATTAAAAATGAAGGGTTATGTTCTAATAGAGTACTTAAATCACGCCCCTTCCTGACCTAAATTCAGCAAAAAATATGAACTGTAGTCCATGTCCAGAGACAAATTATTTTTTGATTCCATATGAACTGTGCCACAAATTAAACATGTTGTTTGTCAATTCAAAACATAATTTTACAAGTTAAGAAAGTCTCTGTTTGTGGTAGATTTGCTGTAGATTAGTTTTGTGTGACACTGCTTAGTGGACTACATGTATCGTCTTGCACAGAAACACTAAATCTCGCTGTCCCTTGTAATGTTATCTTACCTCAAGTGTTTTATCCAGAGACTCCTGGTGCTTTTATCAGCCCTGAATAGAAAGAACAAGTAAGACTCGCTGTTGTGTGACTACATCCAGGTACTAAAACACACAGGTTTCCTAGCTTCAGTAGCTAGTGTTAACTTTTGGAAGAAGAATATCATGACGTCACTTACGTGACTTCTGTCTTGACTTGACACAATTCAAGTGTCACAGTTGATTTGTGGCACAATTCAAACAGGATAAAAAAATAAACTGTGTTTAGCCATTAACTATAGTTCATATTTTCCCGAAATTCAATCTGAGAATGTTTGCGCCATTTTGCTACGGTTTCCAGATTTAATGACACGTTTCGTCAAAACGGTGCACAGCGGTGTACAACAGTCTTTAAAATACGTTTTCTCTCGTTTGGTGGGTGTTCCCCAGGTGTTACCCAATCAGCAGTGATGTGTGTAAACACTGCTGTATTAAAAGTGCAGTAAAGTGCAGTTTGCTTGCGTACACAACAGGATGTCTGACGCAGCACCGTTTCTGTTTAAATAAACATTTTGCTTCATATTATCAGGGCTGAACATGGCCCTGCTGAGGATAGAAAAGGTGACAGTGTTCTTGTTGTTAAGCATCCACAAGGTATTTATTATAGCTAATACTGACCAAGACACTCTTTAGCTTATTCTATACAGAAGATATATATCTTTATGTTATATATGTGGTTCCATATCATAAGATAAAGGAACTACATATCAGCTACAATAGGACAACAGTCCTAACATTTTCATATTTTGGGGACACATGCGGGAAGGAACATTAACAGAGCATTGGATGTCTGTAGTCTTTGTGATCTCAGTCTTTGTTTCAGTCTTGTGATTGTATTTTGTATTTGTATTTATTTGTTTATTGGTTTGCTTGCTTCACAGCTATACGATATGGTAAAAAAAAAAAATCATAAATCATAGTGCGATTATTTTAACATATATTGTTATTGTGATATGAATCAAGATTAGTGGGAACAATTATTTTTGCATCCCAGTTTTCATTTTCACTGAAAAAAACACTATTAGAATAATGATGATGTGAGATTGTTGGGGTCTTTACCAGACAAACACATTTTCTTATATCAAGAGAACAAGATTTGTAGGCAAGAACATCTCTGCAGTACTTCATTATAATGCTGCTTTGTCACACATTTTTCCTTTATCGAAAAAATTTCAGCGTCTGTGATTTGGATGTTGCACTTGACAATAATGCAGTTTCGCTAATATTTTGAATAATTGTGTAGCCCTATTTGACATGATTCACAGTGCAGCCACACCAGCAGTTTCCCTGAAATGTTCCTGAAATGTTACTACACCCTGAGGTGAGAAATTGCTGGTACAGATTTCCCTGAATAGAGGAAATGTTCCTGAACATTTCAGGGATAGACTGCATGTGAGAAAGCGCCATACATCTATCACAGCAGCTATTAGAACACTTCTACAAACTTGTAGCCTATTTGAGCAGAGCAGTTCATAGTTCACTGCTGCTGCAGCCTATCTCCGTCTTAAGACTTTTCTTTGCTCTTTAATGTTCTCAACCAGATGATCATATGTTTGTGTTTTATAAGATGTTACTTAAGAAGTCTGAAAACTGAGATTGCAAGGGACACCAAATATTTGTTTAAGAATGCAAACACATTGAACTACAGGTCATGGTTCAGAGGGGCTCGTCAAAGCAGAGGGGAACTCTGTTGGAACCCATTAAGCATTTCCCTCAGCATCATTAGAAGTGATGCACCCTGTTGAGGGAGTGACTTTCATCTGTCTCAAGGCTGTGACCATTAAAGGGGAATACTATTTTCCATTCCTGTCCTCTGAAACAGTCCAGGCAATATGTGTAAACAATGAGAGCTCAACAGCTCTCTCCCCCAGTGACTCAAGGCATCTTTCTACAGATAGTTACAGTTTAAATGGCACATTTGAACTGCATTTTTCTAAAAATCTTTTAAGGATTACTTTCCTTTTTAAAAAAAAATAATTTGTTTTAACAAATGTTATTGGATTACTTCATAAATCAATAATGCATAATAAAATAACTAGAGATTCCATGATTTAAGGCCATTCTGGCAGTAGAGTAAGTTTTGTATTAGTTGAATGACCATGAACAAAAGCCATGACATCACAGTAATGATGACTGATGTCGCTTGATTGCTAAATTAGAACGTCACTCATTCACAAGCTTTTGTTTCAGTGTAGCAACTGTGGCGCAAATATATGCTAATATAGAATGTGTAATTATATTCAAACATGTTTATATGATTTTTTAAATGGTTTTTTACATGCATATCTCTCTCGATGCTGCAGTTACTCTGCAAACCATCCCACAATGCTCACCCTACAACGTCAGCACGTCCTTACGTGCCCTGCTCAAATTGAGATTCTGGTGTTGCCTTTACATGCTCCTCGGACTCGTGTATTTTCTTAACCAGAACCAACCTTATTTTTTGCACAACCTCACAAGACTGCAGCTGAATTCTGCCTTTACATTTAGGCAGTAATAGCACGGCTTGATATGCTAAACGCATTATGGTAATAGCAATAGAATGGTAATGGCTGGTAAAGAAAAAGTAAAAAAGGTAGCACACTAATACTTTGCTCGGTTGTTACTGTCGGCTCCCTGGAAATTCCGACTTTTCTTACAGCACTTGAAGACGGCATCCTTATTTTGCGTATGTGGTCTGGTTGGGAAATGATGAAGAAAACATGGCAATGTTATGAGTTTTGGAGACGATGCAAACCTTTCTGAAAACAAACTCGCCTGTCACGCTCGTTCGTGGCCTCCGTCGGTTGTATCTGAACGATGTGCGCCGCTGTTTTTGAATCCCGCTGGTACTTCATGATGAGAAGAGAGATCTGGAGCCGAGAGATCGAGAATAACGGAGCACAGCTGACAGACGGATCGACCGCTGGACCTGGTAAA
>JAJHUR010091202.1:0-11897 GCA_027495735.1 Lutjanus campechanus
CTGAACCACAGAATCAGAAAGGAAAACACAATGTGACAGAGATGTATTTCATGATGTGATGATTATGAGCCTTCATCAGCAATAACACATCAACACGCTCCCTAAACATGCCTCAACGCACTGCCAGTAAGTCAGGTCAGGCCAATCCACACACACACACATGCACATACAAACACTGAAAACCACACCGATGAAGTCAACATTACTCCTCTGTGGAATCTGGATTAGTGCAAGATTGCGAATGCGCTGAACTCATCCTGACTCTGAGTGACGCCACCATTATTCAGACATCCGAAAACAACATTTGTCCTTCTCTAAAATCAGGAAATCACACAAGCCCTGCTGCCACATACAAAAGTATGTTATATTAACTGTTGATTATGCTTACTACATGATATCATGTTGCACACACACACAGCACTCCCTTAAATATAATTAAAGGTGATTAAATTGAAAGGTGACAATGTATAAATATAATCATCTAACTGGTTCAAGGTTTTTGCTGTGTGGTAAAGACATCAGCAGGGTTGCAAGGTCTGTGTGATTAAACCAACTTGCAAATAGCAGATCAAAACCAGTCCAAAACCAGCCCAACAGCCGATAAAACCAGCGCCAGCAGGCAGAGAGCATAGGCACATCATGTTTTTGTGTGTTTATGTGTGCTAGGTCTGTATGTGTACATGCTGATCTGGAGTCAGTTTGGTAGGGTATAGGTAGAAAGAAATGATTTCATTTCAAATATGGATGTATATTTATAGAGATTATTAATGTAATTTGCATGCTAAACAGGTCCAACCAACCAGCAGACAAAAAAATTAATCTCGGAACAACAATTAAAAAGTAACCCAATTCTATGGAAAAAAGGCGGACCTAGCAACCCTGGACATCAGACCAATCAGTGTGACCACAGAAATGAAAAGCTGGCAAGTAAGCAGCAAAGCCATGTATGGTATGTTGAATAAAACAATGTCATAAATCACCAGATTAAAAAAAGACTTGCATACCCACTAATGCCCTCTGTTACTCTGTTATTAGTTATAATTACATAATCAAAAACCAAACTTCTGACCATCAGGTTTTAAAACATTAAAGTCCACCTCCAGTCATGTTTTAACTATATAAAATGCTCAGTAAGCCGTTTTTTTTTCTTTTCTTTGGAAAATAAGTTCAAATACCTTGTTAAAATGGTTTGAATATGCAAATAGTCCCTGCCCTCTCCACAGACCCCGCACCTCCAGTACCTGCACCTGGCTTGTCCTCTGTTAGCTAGCTAATCACAGTAACTAGTTCCATTCAGCTTCTCCTGTGGGCTGGTCATCGCCGCTAATGATGTGTAGTGTAACCCCCTCAATTAACGGGACTGGTTCCCTAGGTTCATGACATCATATACCAAGTCTGACTGAATCCGTTTATTGAGACTGCCCTTGCTCACTGCAGGTTCAAAGCCAAGAAATGCTCAGACATGGTGTTTACTACTTATTTTGCCCCTGATATGTCTTGTCTTGACATGTTAACAAGGTTAAAAATGTGATTTTCACTCGAGGGCATCTTTAACAATGAGCTGGGTGGGAATTTTGGCATGTGTGGAAAAAGAAATCAGGTGAACATATGTCCATTCAACATGAAGTTGGAGCCAGCAGAGAGTTAGCTTAGCTTATCTTAAAGGCTTGAAACAAAGGGAAACAGCTAGCTTGGTTCTGATCTGCCTACCAGCTCATCTGGTTTATGCGTCAGACTCTTCCGTGGCTTCCTGGAGTCTTCGCTCATTGCTTAAAGTCAGTGCAACCGGCAAAGAAGTAGATCCACACAGATCTCCTTGTAAAACCACAACTTGTCATTTTGACACTTTGATATTTGTATGAATTTAACAAACGAGATATAACATGTTACTGATCTTTAGAGGTGCTGTTAGATTCTCTTTACTGTAATATATTGTTATGTAATTGGTCCTTCAATGCCAAGTCTCTGGGAAAAGGGAAAAGAGTGTGTTCTCTATTATCTGTGCAACTGTTTACATGAGAGAGACAATTACCGTTTTGGTGTAGCCTGACGACATAGAGGAGCTGATGCGGCTGAGGGTGCCATTTGCCTTGGTTGGAGAAAACTTGAATGTTCCAAACTCATGTGTTGTCATAGACTGGGGAGACGGGCCTGTAAGAAGAGGAGATGGAGAGGAGAACTGAAATGATCAGAGAGAAGAAGAAGAATGCAAGACAGGTAGAACAGATGGAACAAATTCAGGGATGATTTTTTTACCCGCATGATGTTAGTAGGGGCAGTATGACAAACAACAAAGGAATCTGAAACACACCTATACAGATTATTGTTGTCATGGTGATAATGACATGGAAGAAGAGACATAACACATACTGGTAGAACAGCATGAGGGTACACATGAAAACTCTTATTGTGGGCCTCGGGTTTCAAAAATATCATATTACATTACTTCTACTAGATGGTAATGATTTTTTTCTGGTGAGGTCAGCAGAGGTCACAGGTTTGGTACATTTTTGGTCAGTTTGTCTGCTTGACAATCCCATTTTGTGGCAATAAAAGTGATCGAAGTAGTGTTGTTAAAAATGTTTATATATTGATAAATATTGATACTGACTATTTGAAATGCTTTTAATACTCATTGTTTGCTGTACTGATACTGACTTACTTATTTAGTACCAGCTGCATTTTCTCGCTCTCTACTCTCCAGCGGTGAGTTGGCAAACACCGCTGCAGTGCCCACAGTCCCATTTCATCTCACTTCCTCACCGATACTGATGGACTAAAGCATCACGATACTGTTGTTTCGTGGGGCTTCTGGTGATCTTACAGATGTAAAATTTAATGTTCATGACTGCTAATCCTTCATTCAGACAGAAAGACAGACATGACATAATGTCATTCACAGCAAGCTTTGTTTTGCATTGTGTGTAAGTAAGATTAGGGAAATCCAACCTTTACACTTAGCCAATATTTTATCACCTTTGTCTGTCTGCCCTGGTGGATGATTCATGGGAACAGGAGGCTCACTGCCATGTTGTGCCAACTATAAGAGTGACTCCACCATTATGGGATTATGCTTGTCAAAAACACGGCATAATCATCTGTGCTAATATATGTGATGTCTACATAGGAAAGGAAGAATTCTCCCAAAGGAACAAAATCTCAGTGGCTTTAAAGGGTCAGTTCAACAAAGCCACAAAACATGTCTTCTCTCTTAGTCTACTTCTAGTACTATTTTTTAATTGCATGTGGTTTTAGGTTATGTTATACAGTATATGTTGCCTAAAAGGAGGAAATAATGTGTCTAAGTCACAGACCTCACCGTGGACTGTTTAAATAGAGTTGATTTCTGCAGTAGAAAGCAGTTTCAGTTGTACTGCACAGCCGAATCACGCATGCATTTTATTCCAATGTGCTGAACATAGGAACATAAAGAGTAATCTGACTGATTTGAATGAGCAAACTCTTCTTTGGATGAACAATCTCTTCTAGTTCTTGAGCAATATTTTCTTCCTCTACCTTTAATTGCTTTAGAACCACAAACAAGAATCCAGAATTCAATCCAAACCCAAAAACCTCAGCACATAAAAACAAAGCAATCTGCATGGCTTGATAACACTCAGGACAAGATGAAAATATACCTGTATGCCTTTTTGTAATTTGGTTGACCTGCTCCTTGATGCAAGACTTATCAGAACTGGTCTTGACTTTGTAATTCATGAACACTGACAAACCTATTCTATTGTATTAAATCAATTACTGGCCCGACTATTAAATTAAGCAGCCTGATAGCCTCAGGGCTGCGTGCAACTCTAACCTTGTGGTTATATTTCTTATTATTCAGTGTTTGTCTACTGTTATGTGTTCTGTAGACATATGTTTTACCCTGAGCAAAGTGTTAAGGTCTTACTTTTAGAAACTATCTTTTCTTTTCTTTTTATACAACTGAATATCTCTTTAAATAAAGACAGAATAAAAAATAAAGACTTAAAGAGACAACCCAATTTTAATTATCATTGTAAGGAGTTAATTTTGAAGCTCTTCATTATGTGTACCAGAGATAATAAAGCATTTATTCTTCAGGCACAGACTTTTAAGTTTAAAGTTTTTCTTTTCTGTAATCAATGCCACCTGGTTTGGCTGTATGCTGCTCACATGAGCTATGGTCTTCTTTCTGTACTATAAATGACAATCATTTGATGAAGGCCAATTTTAAGCAGGCCAGACTTGTCCTTATCATGCAGGCCACAAATTTCACAGTCACTCGAAGCTTGAAAGTGTCAGTGAAACAATAAAATAGCATATAGTCTAGATACTACAGCCTACATTACAGATTACTAACAAATTCAACTGATATATCCCTCTGTTTCCAAGTCTGAAACATCTCACCTCAACGGGAAGACCTGCACACATTACATGAGATAAAAATATTTTGTTTCTCACTATTGGAGGGTCTTTGTAAAGCTTCTTGCAGTAATGCCAAATACCAGAGCTGTTTTGAAAGACTAAAATGTAATTTTCTACATGTGTGTGGGCTTTGGTTAGCCCATGGGCTACATTCCTAACTTAACAGAGAGACAAAACACTCAACAGCTCTGGGACAAAATCACTTTGTTGGTCAACAGCAACCAAAGATCACATTTAATACTGACTAAAGTCTATTTTGAGTCTATCGAGCCTATTTTGAGTAATGGATTACATGTTATGGGATTACGTATTCTGGATACAAAAACAGTTACAGATCAAAAAGACATAATCAGATTACAGTTACAGTTAGTAAAATGTATTATTAGCAGGATTACAATTTTAAAATAAAGATCAATATACTACCATGCACACACAGGCCTCTAGTGAAAACTGCTTTCAGTAGGTGGAAATTTTGCCGTTTTCTGTCTTTAAAATCGATCGATCAATAAACTGCACAAGAAAGGAAGGAACAGTTGGACAAAATAATAATCCTAACACTGACCATAAAACACTTAGAATGGCAAGAATTAATTTATTTTTAATTGACTATTAGAAATGAAACTGCATCTATTTTGATAATCAAGTAATCATTTTGAGTCATTTTTTTAAATTAAAAAAGTCTCTCTGATTTCAGTTTCATAAATGGTAATATTTTCTAGTTTCTTTACTCCTCTCTAACAATAAACTGAATATTTTTGAGTTGTAGATGAAACAAGACAATTGATGATGTCATCTTGGACTTTCATCAGTTTTTCTCACAATTTTCTGACAATTTATGGACCAAACAACTAATTGATTAATGAAGCAAATGGTTGACAGATTGATTGATAATGAAAATAATCATTACAGGAAAGACTTGGTAAATGACTCCAAACATGTCTGGACCTCTTATCGTTTTTAGTCATTTTTAAAACAAATTTATATATACCAACTTTGATTTCAGCTTCTTAAATCAGGCAATTTCACCATTTTCTGACATTTTATGGACCAAACAACTAATCAATTAATTGAAAATCGACCGATTCCTCTATGATGAAATAACAATTTAACCATATTTTATATTGAGGTAACCCAAAAGTAATGGAAAGTAATCAAGATACATTACTTTAATGTTGTGATACTTGGATTACATTACTGACTACATTTTTAACAGGCAATTAGTAACTGTACCGGAATACATTTTTAAAGTAACCCTCCAAGCCCTGCCTTTTACTGGTTACCTCTGAACACCTGTCAAAAGCTATCACATAACTCACCTCCAGACACTTTGTTATTTCCCCTCCAGTCGCCATTCTCTAACACTACAGACTGAAAGCGGCAGAAATGTTTATTCCAACCTTTTCAACAAAGAAATCATATTGGAACTGTCTGGTTTCCGCACATTATTTGACCAAGAAACGCAGCACAAGAAAGTCTTAGTGTGTGTGAGAGTTACAACAGTGACTTTTGGGGAAATTGTGTGACGCATGCTTCCCAGGACGCATTAAAAGACAACACCTGTGTCCATGGTAAATGATATAACATATCTGCTGTATGCGGTTATTATAGGTCACGTTATGAGTTAATTTGAAGCCATGTTTGTCATACTTGTTGGTGAAGGAGACGGTGTGCCGTTCCTTGCGTTGTTGTTGATGATAATAACAGATTTTAAACGATGTTTTCCTTACTTGTCGGTGAAGGAGAGATGGTGCCGTTGTTCTTAACGTGTTTGGACTTGCCCCTTTTGATGGTGTGCACCTGGTCCAGCACGCGCTGTTGTCCCGAGCGCAGCTTGTTGTCGGAGGGCAGCGCGAGCGACGTGTCCTCCGCTCCCAGGTTGGTCATGGCTGATTTCAGCGGGTCCGGAGCCATCATCTTCCCGCCTCGGTGCCCTTCTTATACAGGTCGATTTAACCAGTGTCCAAACAACAACGAAAGGCGCAGACCCGGAGGAGCTCGACTCAACGAAAGCAGCGGCCGTGCCAAGTTTGCAGATAATCCAAAATGTTCCCAGAGCCACGGCGGTGAACTCCACCCTCAAGACCGCGCCCCGACGAGGTGGGACCGACCAGGGAGAGTTCACAGGCAGGTGTGGAGTGCAGGGAGGAGCAGAGGCACACACGCATACGTTTACAGCGTACAACTGTGGAGCAAGAGGAGGGGATGAACAAATACTTTTGAGGAACCTCACTGTATACCCTGCGGCATTTATTGTTGCACCTCAGCAGCGGTGGAATGTGATTAAGTATAGTTTGGCAACTCAAGTACATACATACGAGGTGCTCGGGTATTTAAATTTTATTTATTTATTTTTTATTTATATTTACTCTTATACTTCCACTCCATCACCACTGATAGGCTCAGTGGTCCTTTTTTTTTTTTTTTTTTTAAAAAACAACCTTAAATGTGCCCTCTTGATTGCCCATAAGATAGATAAATCATGATTAAGTGCCCTTTCAGTGAATAAAACATAATAAAATGCTCTCTAGAGTGGCCTTTCAGTGGACAAAAGGTGGTAAAGTGCCTTCTAGAGCAGTAATTTCCCAAATCTTTTTTCCTGGGGACCTACTTTAAAAAAAAACAACAATAACAAAAAACATCTTGACCGAATTCACAATAAACATGGACACTTAATTGAAAATGTATACAGATACGCTAATTATGGCATAAATATCACAAATGTCTAATAGGATTCTAGCAGTGCTGGAGAGTAACTAGTTACATGTAACTACTTGCTTGTTACTCATTGCATATAACTAGTTGCATGTAATTAAATTACAAAACAAGTTTAAGTAACATACAGTCACTGAGAAAAACATGTGTAATTAAATCCAAATATACTTTTTAGGTTGCCTGGTGGTGCACCCTTCTTGCGCTCTTAAATGGATATTCCACTCCTAGATGATAGTCCACTCAATATGTACTCACTCCTGTACCGATGTGAGGATGGGTGAAGATCTTCAGTTCACAAAACAATCCTGGAGTTTCAGCAGAAAACAGGGTTGCAGCCAGATCCAGTACAATTGCAGTGAATGGCGACCACAGATAAAATGTAAAAAAAAAGACACAAAACAAACACAAAATGTCTCCATCCTGCTCATGTGGTATGTCCGTGAGCCTCCCAGGTAGCATGTAAACATGGCGTCGATGTATCGCAAGACTTCGTATATCTCTTAATGGATGCACGTGTGAAAATAGTGCGAGATATATGAAGTCTCGCGATACATCGACAAAGTCTCGCAATACATCAATGCCATGTTTACAAGCTACCTGGGAGGCTACAGTTGACATTTCAGCTAAAAACATGGTGTAAATGGCGTCTTATTTTGGCTGAAAACATGGGGTAAATGGTGCCTTTTGGGGTCAAATTTGAATGTCGCGGCTCATGGACACTTGGATTACACCACACAAGCAGGATGGAGACATTTTGTGTTTGTTTTGTGTTCTTTTTTCTTAGATTCTATCCATGGTCGCCATTCACTGCCATTGGCTGCAACCCTGTTTTCTGCTGAAACTCCAGGATTGTTTTGTGAACTGATGATCTTCACCCATCCTCACATCGGCATGGGGTGAGTACATATTGAGTGGACTATTATTCTGGGATGGAATATTGCTTTAAGTTATGTGAAACCATTTAGAGGTTTAGCATCTTTTTGTTTTAGATAATTCCCGCTGTCACACCTTTTTTGCCAATTAGCATGAACAATTAATCAGCTGTCCTTTGGCTCATGACCAACCTGTCCACAAAACCTTGTGCAAATCTGTGAATCCATTTGGAAGTTATAAGTGTTTTGGTGTGAGGCCACTCCCATTACAACGCCCCCATTTAGCCCATTGACATCAACCCAAACCTTCACAGATGCATATACACTTGAGTCTCCATGCCAAATTTCAGCGTCCTAGGGTGTAGACCGTAGCCACAAAGGGTGGAGAAATGAATGTGGACCAAACAACAGACCGACCAACTAACTGACAGAGCAAGCTATATCATGTTTGCTATATCAATAAAGTTTGCATTGACTTTAGTTGTGTTCTGGTAGACTCTAGGAAGTAGTTTCCACATGAAACTGCTCACAACAAGGTCTGTGGATTGTCTTGAGTAACCTGGTCATGATTTCTTGAAAGAAACATTGCTGTTGAGTTTAGCACTGCAGGCCAGGGGTGAACCAGGGGTGAACTGTCCCTTTAGCTTCAAATAGCTTGCATGCTCATGCATCAGCAGTTTTAGAAAACAGCTAAAACTTTGACAAACCTGTGTGTAAGGTATGATCTCTGGGTTAGATTAAGCTGGACTACTTTTTACTGTGTGGTTTGTATCTTGGCAAATTGTGGAGGGCCGAGCCAAGACAGGTCAGGGCATGAGCAAGCATAAATCAACCTGGTGAGAGTGAAAAATAAACTGAACAATCAAAGAGGGAAGGACAGACATGGACAAGGTGAAGGAAAAACAGAAAGAACAGAGAGGGGGGGAAAGGATGAGGACATGCTCTCTGCATAACCGGATTGTTTTGGCAAAGTTTCTACAGGTGACACTTTCCCACCACACCCTTCGCCTCAATACTGCCAAGGTAATAAACGAAATGTGTTTGATGTGAGTGTGTGTTTATGACATGTAAGTTAATGTGGCTGCAAATAAAACTAAGCCCTGTTTGGTGTATATATCTACCAGAATACTTATCTAAAGAGAGGAACTTGATTCAGACATTTTTGTTTGGTCTACTGGGTGTAAATTCATCCATGCAGGTGAGATTCTAGGCTCAACACAAGTTAGTTATTGTTGGCTGGAGGCCAGAGTGAAAAATAGATAAATCACATGCAGTTTTTAAACCAGACTGAAGAGATTTTAAAGTGACTACTAAGTGAAACAAAACTTCTATCAGTGTGGCTTGATACTTACCAGATTTAAAGTGAGATACAGCCATGAGCAACCTGTTAACTATCCTAGCTATATTCTGGTACTGCTTGCGATGCTGGCAGGCTCATGTGGTACGTACCACACCCAGCCTGAGGACTTTGTGTATGTGTGTGTGTGTATGTGTCACTGTTCACCCCTTGCAGTTTTTGGCAGCCTGGCATTTGTAAGTTGAGCCTTCACAGACAGATAACACTCTGACTAATGTCTGCCAAGAAAAGAGCCAAAAGACTGAGTGTGTGGAAGTGAACAGATGTACGGGTTGTTCTTAACCTTGACAACAGACATCTGTATGAAGCCAAATGTCACCCTAAAGCTTTGCTACATTTTCTGCAGATGCAAGGTGAGTGTGAACAGCAACATGCTTGAGAGGCCGCTAACATTGTTGAAAGTGTCGATACTTTAAAACTTTTTTGATTCTGTGTGTTTTAAACAATATGCTCTACGTTATTTTTACATTTGACAGTATCAAAAGTACCAAAGCTATAAAAAAGTGCTCATTCAAGACCTTATGCTGATTTATCTTAAGAAAAATAGTTTTCTCTGTGCTGAAAACACCCCCAAAACAAAGCAAAAAGACATATAGAGTGAGCATTGTCACCACCACCTTTGTGATTAGATATAGACAGGCTGTGTTTGAAGTCAGACCTCAATAAAAGTACTCTTATCACTTGTACATTGTATAAGCTGACAACTTTCCAAGTAAAGGAAGTTTGCCAACACATACACACAAATGTCATTTATTACATATGATTTTGAAAGATTGTGAAAAAAGTTTAAGGTTTCAGGTGGATTTAGAGGCACACACATATATGGTACAGTACAGTGTATAGGTTTTAAAGTATGTGGGACTGAATATTAAAGCATGTATATTGGTACACAGATTTGACGTAATCTGGACGGACATGATAGCAGAAGCTTTGTTGTTGGTGTCAACCTTTGCCCTTCAGAAGCAGCACAATATTATCATGTACCTTTTCACCAGTAAACTTTTTCTGGACCACCAAGCAGACAATAATAATTCAAAATAGCACACAGAACAATGTATATCTGTTTAACTCAACACTGAGGAATCCTAACATTAACAGCATTATTTGATTAATGATTAGAAACAAAGACCTGTGAAAACACATGTAAACATATTGTGATTGTAATACCAATGGGGTTATGTAACTGTGACAGGAAGAGGCATGTGTGTGTGCGTGTGTGACACGTGAAGAGGCACACAAATTAAGTAGGCGAAAGTGATAAAGCCTCATATCTCATATCATCATCTCATATCCACTTTGACAGACTTCTGTAAAATTGAGGTGGCAGCACCATCTAGCAGACCAAATGTGAATTGCATCCTACAGTATGTGCCATGAAACTTTGTATGACAATGAGAGTAATTCATTTACACAACTTAAAAATTGTAGTTTACCAAAGTACTTGCTACTCCACAATGAAAATTAGTTAAATTACATCTTAACTGCCTAATCTTGATGACCCAAAGTAGTTAACTACTGGAAAAGCTACTAAGATTTCAATATTGAAACACCACCCAGCTACATAGAATTGTTGTTAATACTAGTAATTGAACTACATGTAGTTAACCACACCACAGCATTGTTCATCTGAGATAACAAAAGCAATTAAAACTGTCCAAGTGACTGTAACCTTGTGGAAGAGAAAGTTGGTAAATGTCTTTGATACAGTAATCAGACTTCTCACAGGAGACATTTTGACTTGTCATAGTCCAAAAATCCACAGGTGAGGACTGAAGCAGCTAAATGGAATTCAGCCATAATGAATTTTCTCACCGACACCCATGCTTTTTCTGTGCCATGTCAAAATGTCTCCCGTGGAAAAGGCTTATTTGGACTAGGCTAAAAACAATTTTTTTCCACTAACTTATGTTACTTAAAATTTAGTGATAGACCAATTACTCGATTGGCAGATTATCTTACATTTTGAGATAATCCTCTGATGCCTGTGCTCACAGGGCAAAAAAAAAAAAAAAACACATTGTCAGTGTGGATGTTGGAAGGAGGTTAGTGCTCCCTCTTATGAGTTTTAGGAGGGTGGTGAAGTCGGAGCACTGGGGCCTCATTACAGAACCTGAAGACAGAAGACTGAAATCTGTCAGTTTAGGTTGAGATTCAGTTTTTGTAGTGTTACAGAATCCTGTTTCCTAACTGCACTTAGGAAAACATCCTATCTTATCTTACGATTGGAATTCAGCTACTACAGAAGTGTCCTAACATAAGAATTTTAAGAAAAGTTAGGATGGCATAGATCCGGTTCTAAATTCAAAATAACCGCCTGTTGTTAAGTCTGTGATGACAGTGAAGATAGGAGACAACATGAACACAAATACGAGTGAAAGGCCCTTTAAACCACATGACAACGCGGACCATGTATTAATGTGTATATATATATATATATATATATATATATATATATATATATATATATATATATATATATATATATATATATATATATATATATATATATATATATATATATATATATATATATATATATATATATTTTATAT
>JAJHUR010091203.1:0-24677 GCA_027495735.1 Lutjanus campechanus
AGAATGAAAATGCCTCACAAACACTGCAATTGTGCCTCCAAATGGGAACTATTACCAAGAGAAGTGCACATTATGAGGACAATATTTCAAGCAGCCATGTTGAAAATGAAATGGAAGACAGTGAACTGAGTACTAGTGCTAGTAGCTGCTTAAAAAATGCCAGTGAAGCATTTACTAAACCTGCTGGCATCTAATGGTGCAAAACAGTAAGGCGGTACTTGGAGAGCTCAATATTTTCTGAGGTGGTGTAAAAAGTTTGAGAAAACACTGTTCTAAACTATGCCACTCCTTGAGTTTTGGCGAGGATGGGTGAGCGTGAAAAACTGCAGTTGCAGATCCGACTGGCATCCCCTGAATTAAAAGCTAGCCAATGGAAGCATTTTGCAAACTAAACTTATCAGAGTTCATTACAAATATGCTACATTTTAAAACATAGTAAGTAGACAGTGATAAAAAATAAATCATGCAGAGAAATAAAACATTTTGATGCATCAATATTTGTTACATAATCGCATTATAGCCCTCTGAGTCGAATCACGAGATTACCAACTCTAGTCAACTGCCCCTTTAAACCGGGTCCCCACTCAACTCACTCACCACAGCAAAACTGTCTGGAGAAATGGAGGTATTATAAAACCTTTGGCTCCTTTAATCTCGTGACTATTTTTAGGCATGGATTTTGCACTTGATAAATTGTGATAATTGTGATAAATTTAAGCAGTCAAATCCAATCAGTCAACGGAAGGAAACA
Organism: Lutjanus campechanus; assembly: GCA_027495735.1. Classification (NCBI taxonomy): domain Eukaryota; kingdom Metazoa; phylum Chordata; class Actinopteri; order Lutjaniformes; family Lutjanidae; genus Lutjanus; species Lutjanus campechanus. The sequence goes on from JAJHUR010091203.1 coordinate 752, forward strand.
GAAGTGATGACAAATATTGGCGGTCATTCAGAGGCTTCTGGTTGCCACAGTGCACGGTGTCACCACACACTCTGCAGTGTCTAATTAGGTTATGATTCCCTCTGTAAGTCTGCATTTTGTGTCTGTGTGTGTGTGTGTGTGTGCATGGGGTGAATCAGCTCATAAGTGGGTATCTCCTCTCCTGAGCTTATCCCTGCCTGGAAAATGTGTTTTAGTCTGAAGCCTGATTGCAACAGCACTGTCATAAATAAATGACTCGATAATTTTAGCATGTCACAGAGGTAAAAATAGAACATCACGTTGTTAGCTCAAACGCTGGATGAACTCTTTGTTAAGACATCTGAGTTACATCCTATTAGGATTTAACACTTTAGAGACACTGCATGGAAATTATGTTGATTCTGGATTTAAGAAGAACCTTAAGATGGAAAAATGAGCCTTTGTATAATTGCTCTGTTTCAAAGGTTTTGTCCTCACATTCACGTATTAAAGATAATGAAACTCAAAAGGTTACCAGTGGTGCTCTTAAAGGGATAGTTTGGATTATTTGAAGTGGGGTTGTCTGGAGTACTTATCCACATTCAGTGGGTTACCAACTGTAGATGGCAGAGATGGAGCAGGAGTACATGTGCAGGAAGCTAAGCAATACACCGCTGTGGACACGGTCAGCAGCAAACCATAGTTTAGCCACCTAGAAAAATGTCCACCAAAGAATTCAATATTATTTAAGTATATGCTGTATTTAGAATATTTACTTTGCTGTCAGACAGACTTTTCTGATAGGAAACCACAATTATAGAAGCCAAATAGTGCTCTCTCCAAAGCAACCATAGTCCTTTGACAAACACAGTAATTTTATCTCGCAGAACACAGGGATTGCTTGTCTGCTGCTGCCTTGATCTGTGAGTTTGTTTGTGTTATTATGTGACTTTAGTAAGTCTAAACTAACCTTCCAAAACATCAAAGTCATACAACAAAATTAACTAACTAACCCATCGACGTGCGGGTACACAAGACATCCCTGTGTTCTGCAAGATGATTGTGCAAATTATAGTTTTTGTCAGATGAGTCTAGTGGCTTGGAAAGAGCAATATTTGGTTTACATAACAGCAGTCTCCCATCAGAAAAGGCCGTCTGACAGCAAGGTAAAACGGTGAAAATACTCTAAATATAGCATACATTTAAACTGATACTGATTTTTTTTAGGTGGACCTTTCTTCAAGTGTCTAAAATACCTTTTGCTGCTGACCTTGTCCACAGCAATTCTTCGGTTAGCTTCCCTGCTGGTGCTCCTCTCTGCTTCTCCAAACCGCGGACTTGCCGACCACCATCTACCGCAGGTAAAACCCTGACTATCAATACAATAAGTACCTCGTACAATTACTCTTCAAATACTCAGAACTATCCCTTTAAAGCTTGCAAATGTGTGACACTTCCACAGTGAAGATCCTGCTTCCCTACCACACAAGCAAGTGCTTTAACACAGTAGTAGATGGTGGTTACATCATCTCAAAAAGCAGTGTAGTACTTTAAATACTGAAAACACAGATGGAGTGGATCATACAGACAATTTAACAAGAAGTCTGTGTTGTCTTTCAGGAAATGTACTTAAAAGTAAGATATCTGCGAGCCTTTGCAACTATCAGACTGAAATATACACAATATACACAAATCACGTGTTCATTTGAGCTGACCCTGATTCTGAACCTTTTCTTTTACGTGTGCTAAGAAAAGGGCTGCATTCAACTATTTTTTTCTCCCTGTCGGAGAGAAGTGAGGAAATGTTAGAACGACAAGAGAAAAAAATACACAACTCTCTTCTAAGGACAATAGTCTCAGGTCTACTTGTGTCATGGTCACACTGTTCATTTATAAAAAGCCATTCTGGTGAAAATAAGTTGAATAGAGTTTCTCACAGAATAGCACACGGTTTTAGCCACTTCTCACACAAAACTGTCATTTTAAACACAGGAAGTGCTACAGGTTTTTTTTTATTATTATTGTTTGGTGTACCGCAAAAATAAAAGCACAATTTCAGATATCCATGTCGTGGATGTGAGCGGATTATAGAGACTTTTAGAGAATACAGTTAAAAGAGACATGGAAGCCTTTGCAACTAGCTAACTAAATAATATACTATACATATGAATCACATTAATCACTTGAGCGGACCCTGACTCTGAATGTTTTCTTTTACCTATGGTTCTCCCTGGCGGAGAGAAATGAAGGGAGGAAACGTGAGGAAGAAAAGAGAAAAGTGCACAGCCCTCATCTTAAGACTGTCGTCCCAGGACTTCTTGAGTCATGTTCAGTTTGTTCATTCAAAAAAGCCATTCTGGTGACCACATATTTAATAGTTTCTTTGCAGGTTAGCACACAGTTTTAGCCACTTCTCACAGAAATGTTGTAATTTAAAAACCAGGAAGTGCAACGGGAGTTTCTGTTGCTTAGTGTACCGCAAAAATAAAAGCACAATTTCAGATATTTAAATTGTGTGATGTGAGTGGATTATAGAGATAATTTGCCAAAAAAATCACTGTTGTCTTTTAGGGAATGTAGGTAAAAGTAACTAACTGACTGAATAATATAAAATATACATAAATCACACAGTTTATGTTCATGTCTTATTTGACCTGACCCTGATTCTGTTTCTTTTACCTATGGTTCTCCCTGTTGGAGAGAAACGTAGGGAAGAAAGGTAAGAACGAAATTATAAAAAGTGCACAACCCTCATCTTAAAACTATAGTCATAGGTCCTATAGTTATAGTCTTTCTACTGACAATAAGGTTGTCAAATGCATCATTACTTCAATACTTTTTTTAATACAACATGCTTAATACAATACCATACTAACATTCAATACAATCGAAAGTAGTCAAGCTACAAAAAAAAAGTGCTCATCCAAGATTTCAGTTCAGTTTAGTCTTTATTGCCCTGCCTGAAATTTGGCTTGCAGCAAAACCAGACAGTGTTCAGTGACTTTTTCTGTACCAGCAGTGTGTGCAGGTTGTTAATTTAATAAAAATCCTATTTTGTGTTCCTAGGACTTTTTTTCTTTTTGCCATGGTACCAAAAGAGGTATCAAGGATAGGATATTTTTTATACTAGTATTGTATCAACATTGTTTCTGGTGTTGTGACAACCCTAGCTGACAATAAATAGAGTGTCTTGCACGGTTTGAGCCACATCGTACAGAAATTTGTCATGTATAAACCACGTATTGCTTCAAAAGTTTATATATTTTGGCATATCGCAAAAATAAAAGCACAATTTCGCATAACCATGGTGTAAACTTGCAACAAGTAGAGAGATTTGAACTGTTACCACCACCCACAGACTGTCACTGCAGTCAACACTGGCACTGCCACAATTTCTGATATAAAACAGCAACGGATGTGACATGCAATACTGGCTGTAGGCGACTATACAAAGTTTGGAAAGGAGGTTACCTCAAGACAAGGTTGCTGTCCCTGATTCCCATCACATGCTCTGCCCACACACACACACACACACATACAGACACAGTGTTCCACCTCAAGACTGTACATGCAGGCTACTTCACTGTAATGATGTGATGATGCAGATCTCGCTGGAACTGTCTGTATCATCAGGAGGAAGCTGCTGTTTGGGGCTTAACCCCAGATTTAACTAACACATTTAACTGTGTCTCTGCCTCACACACACACACACACACACACACACACACACACACACACACACACATGCATACACGCGTTCCTTGCCTCGCTCCTCATCTCATTATGGGTGACCGGGTTATGGAGGATTGAAGTGCATACATGTGTGCACGCACGCTGACACATTATATGGACTCCACACGCGCGCACGCGCAGGCAGAGAGGGTGACTGTCTCCTTACATCACCATGGCAGCTCCTCCAGTGGCCCTGATAGTGCGCTGTGTGTGTGTGCGTGTGCGTGTGTGTGTGTGAGTGTGAGTGTATGGCAGGCAGGCAGCAGGTATGATGAGGGAGAAGCCTGAAACTTACCGCAGTCCTCGCACAACACACTCTCCACATTCTTCTTCAGCTCCGGCTCGCTGGCGTCCACAGGGGCGTACGATGCCTTGAATACAAGGGGTTTGGCGGTGGGGTCCATGAAAAAGATATATCTGTGGTCCTTCTCCACCGTGGTGCACGGGGCCTCGGAGCCGAAGTCCCCGATGGTCACGAGCTGCTCCTTCTCGAGGCCGCCACTGTTGACGGGCCACACGTCCAGCACTTTGACATTCACACTGTACGGCTCCCGGGAGGAGGCGTTCTCCGGGGAGGAGCGCACCTCGCCCTCGATGACCACGGCGGATCGGTACGCCTGGTCCTGCAGGGAGTTGAGACTCGGGGCGTAACAGGCGAAGGAGACCCCGATGACCAGCATGGAGAAATGCACTGGATCAAGCCTCATGCCGTCAGCCTGTGCTGTGCTGCAGTGCTGCTGGGCGGCGGAGCGAGCTGGAAGAGAGAGACGGCGGCGAACGGGCTCCGGCAGAGCAGGCAGGGCAGAGCGGCAGACCTTGTGGAAGTGTCCATGCCATCTGTGTCTGCTGCCGCTGCTTTCCCCATACGGCTGCTGCTGGCCTCGGATGGGGGGGACGCACACCAGCCTAGGAACCGGAAACGGCCCGCTGCTTCTGCATGCTTAAAAATGTGATTGCTGCATTCTCCTTCACCAACCAGCCACCCTCCCCCTCTTATCTCCTCTCTTTTCCTGAAAGGCAAAACAAGACTCGTAAATTAGCCTCCTCCTGAATCCACAGGGCTAAACCTCTCTCTCTCTCTCTCTCTCTCTCTCTCTCTCTCTCTCTCTCTCTCTCTCTCCAGCTAATAGGCTAGCATCGCATGGGTGGGCGCATTGCCTCTCTGGAAGGAAAAAAGCAGCTTGCGCGTACAGGGGAATCACAAGAAACGATACGCACTCCACGCACACGCAATGTCGGCTCCTTTATCCACTTATTTCGATCGTCAAAAAGAGTCCCGCTCTTGTGAATCCGTGAGGCAGAATTTAAAAAAAAAAAAGAAAGAGGAACAGGATGAGATAGCAGCGGTTATCCGGTGAGGCGATGCAACAGTAGCGCGCACCCTCCAGCCGCGTCCCCTGCGCCCCTCATCAAACGCGAGCGGCTTACGTGAGCAAACATCACCTGCCCGGTCACTGGCGTCGGCTCGCCACGTCCTGCGCAAACACCCTAATGACCCGGGCACCCACCGGCACACACCGCCACCGACCCAACCAGCATGTGACCATGCCGGTCGGCTGTGTTTAAAGCTCTGCGGGGTGGGTGCAAAGAGAGAGAAATCACGCGCTGTTAGTGCACAGACACACCGAGTGCGTCTGTAGCCAAGCCCCTGCACGGCGCCCACTGTGGATCTCCAGTGCAAGAGGTGCAAGAGAGGCTATAGGCGACTACTACACACACTGCGGATAGTTGTTGCGATGACTAACGCTGCGAAATTCTCTCAATGGATTCCTGAGCATGGCGAGGCGAGCTGAGAGTTCAGAGACTTCAGCTTTAAATGCCCTCAGACACATAAACGCTGCAGGGAAGAGCACGCCCAAAATCTGACATTTTACGCACTATTATTGCAGTTCACTAATACTGCCTTGAGATACTGTACAGGCAACACGTGGGGGCATCAGTCACCCCGAGCTGCAGGTGTTATATCCTGGAAATACTTTCTAGTCAGATCTTTTGCCAATCCTGCTCAGCTACAGCTAATAAAACCACTTCTTTCATTGAACACACCTCCGCCAATGAAACAAGAGCTTTGCACAACATGCTCAGGGTTTTTTTTTTTTTTATGGTGACCACCAGTATCCCCTCCTCCCTCCACAGCAAACCAGTCCCTGCCTCCATCTGTGTATCCATCAATCAAGCCATTCATAAGATTCCCTCCCTGTGAGGAGCTGAGCGCCCTTCGCTAGAGGTCAGAAAGCCTTTCGTTGTCCACGGTGAGAAAGGGATAAAATATAATGTCATACAGAGGACATGTGGACAGGTTATTTCTTACTATAAATGACTGAGATGATAAAGAGAATGTATGAGGGGCCATTTCATCACAATGTGCGCCTTCATCGTGGCCTCATCCACCCGCTCCACCATCAGCAGGGTCACACCAGGGGCCAGGCTCTGTCCATGGTGCTGAAAGCCCTGACAGGTTTAGTGCTCAGTCCCATCAGGCCAATCACATGATGCCTCATACACACTGAAGGCCACAGCAGCACTGCTGCAATGAAGGGCTGCGTCCCCACTGCATGTGTTCTTCTCAGGGTTTCTACAGGTCCTGAAAAAGTCCTAAAAAGTCTAAAATCCTTCGATCCGGGGGTTTTCGAACTTGGAGACTCACAAAGCTTATTAAAATATTTTGCAAAATTCCTGGATGTCTTTGTGATCATGTTTATGTTATTTTATCCCTGAGACACACAACAATTAAACCAAAATAGCCTAATATTGATATTTGATTAAACTTTCATCTACGCTAATTACGTAAAAATGTTTGTCCAAAGGCATTTGTTAATTTCTGACTCTGGGAAAGTGGGAAAGACACTAAAATTCCCGCAAACTGTATTTCTGAACTATCTCCTGCACCTAAATCACAGACGTTTAGTTTAGGCTATTCTGTGTAATCTCTTTTGATGACTAATGTAATACTTTTTCACTTCCAATCACAGATCCTCCCCTGAAACTCTTTGGAGCCCCCCTGAGGAGGCCTGTCTCCCACTTTAACCTCTGCTTTAATCTGAATTTTAGGCCTTTACATGTATAAAATATCTTATATAGGATTATTTTTCCTACATCAGGTATTAAAATTGATTGAATTATGAAGTTTATGTTATGTTTATGTTTTGTAAGGTTGCATTAACTTCACTCTCACTTTTAAATGTGTCCTTTGTGTGAAAAAAAGAAAGATGCTGTAATAACTAACAAAACCAACACTGAACCAATAAACACTGATGCAAAATATGCATGCACTTTTTTTTGGGACATGAAATAGGTCTTAAATTGCATTCATGATGGTCTTAAAAAGTCTTAAATTTAGAGAAACCACAAGAAACATCCCTATTTTGTTGATTTTGGAGGCCCCTGTGGACAAAAGCGGTAGTGTTTCTGCTGTAATAACTGAAATAATCTTAAACATCTCCTCCTGCTTCATTTTAACTGGCTAACATACTGGTCACTGTAACTCTGCCTGAGAAAATGTAAACACAGGCTTGTTCCATCTGATTTCAAGGAGATTCAGAACTGGCAGCAGGCATTACGATTATCTCTACAGAAACAGCTGATCTCATTTACTTCTGTAGGTCACACAGAGGCATCAGTGTTACTTGAGACTGTTTGATAACCGGTTATAAACTCCTTGTAGAAGCTTTAACTTGTTGAAACCTGCAGAAACCATGCCTTCTTTACTGTAATACATCAACCTAAGCTGCAGAGAGTCAATCACGGAGCATATGTGGCGCCACCATTGCCCCTTTGTTATTCCTTTGATACTCCTGCTGAACCTGTGGGAATCATCAGAGGGGCTGGTTTTGGTAATGGACCAGTATCCCAGCAGAGTGTTGACGAGATCACTTTGAATTGGCCTCTCATGATGCTCGGCTGTCGGGGTAATGCTCTCTATCTGTGATGCTAAAACATACTTGTTTTAGTGACACAGCGACTGTTTTTGTTACAGTTATTATCCAGAATATGTCTTTGTACACTTGTCCCAGATTTCCTCTTTTCAGTCCTCTCTCCCTCATTTTCTACATCACCAGTAATACTCATGAGCAAACTCAATCCCATCTGTTTTTATGACTGCCGTCCGCTGCATGTGGTTCTGAAAAATACACACTAGTAATGATTTATCCGCTCAAACCACACTGGAAATGACTCTGCTTGTGCTACAAATATTTAGGCCCAGCTTTACATTACAGGTTAAAGGGATGGTTCACCCCAAAATGAAAATTCAGTCATTATCTACTCAACGTTGCCTTCCTGGGAGGGTGTTCTGGGCATGTCCCACCGGGAGGAGGCCCCGGGGAAGACCCAGGACACGCTGGAGGGACTATGTCGCTCGGCTGGCCTGGGAACGCCTCGGGATTCCCCCGGAAGAGCTGGAGGAAGTGTCTGGGGAGAGGGAAGTCTGGGTGTCCCTGCTCAGACTGCTGCACCCGCGACCCGGTCCCGGATAAGCGGAAGAAGATGGATGGATGGATGGATCTACTCAACGTCATGCCGATTGAAGATCTGGTTTAGTTTTTTAGTCCACAAAGCACTGCTGTGGTTTCATATTAATACAGTGTTGCAGAATAACCCAAACATAACAATCAGAGTGAAGGGTGGCCAGTTAAAAAAACATTTAAAAAAAACAACAGAAAACAACAGAAAATGCTTCCATACTGCTCGGCTGGTGTAATCCAAGCCTGCTGGAGCCTCAACATGCCAAGATGACTTGAAAGATGTCATTTATACCATTTATACCACCACCATTTTTAGCCTAAATCTTCACTGTAGATCCTCAGCTTGGAGCCACGCTCAGGTACACATGCACACCGTCTGAACTGTGTGTGGTGTGCGAACAGTATGTCGGGGCTTTAGGAGACTTGGATTAAACCAGTAGGTGATACTACAACACAGTTTTCCTGTGAAACTCCAGCAGTGTTTTGCAGACTAACAAAATAAACCAGTCGATCGGCATGAGAGAGAAGAGATGATGACTGAATTTTCATTTTTAGGTGAACTATCCCTTTAACCCCCCTTCTTTTACCTGCTCATCAGGTCGTCAGGTCAAACTTGTGCACGAGGTCAAATCGATGTTAGGATGTATAATTATACAATCCTGATTACAGAAAATGTACAAAACATGAATACAATAGAATGTTAATACTTTGACATATACTCAATGTGAAAACAGTACAAAGACAATATATATATTTAATGTTTTACCTGATCAACATTGATTTTTGTAAATATACAGTCGTTCTGAATTCAAACAAGTTGGGACAGGCGCGTCAAAAGACTGGGAAAGTTGTAACATGCTCAAAAACCGCCTGTTTGGAACATTATTCAGCTAACAATTGACAGTTTCATGACTGGGTATGAAAGGCTCATCCTCGAAAGCCTCAGTCGTTCACAAAAACAGATGGGGCAGGGTTCACCACTTTGTGAAACACATGATTGTATAAATGATAATATTACATGGGCTCAGGAACACTTCATAAAACTGATATATATATATTTACATTTTACAAAACGTCCCAACTCTTTTGAAAATCAGGTTTGTACGCATGTGTGAGTGGTTCCCAAACTTTTTCTGGCATGCCTCCGAGCCAAAAAACACAACAACAAAAAAACAGTTTGGGCGCCCCCTCCGTCCACAGTTATCATAAATATTAACAATAACTGAGGAAGCAACTGATAAAAAAATATAATAAAAAGCATTCAAGTTGAATTTTAGTGAAATAAAGGTCAGTATGACAGCATCATCAAACTTTTATCTGATGTAAATCATATTCATTTAACTCTATATATTCCCCCTGGTCATCCAGACCCCCCCTGCAGCTGCTCTGCACCCCCCAAGAGGAGCCCACCCCTCAGTTTGGGAACCACTGGCCACCACTGTGATGCTTGTGACTTTTAAATGAATTCTCTCTCTGGACTATTATTGATATATTGGCTGACATAATAAGGTCTTAAAAAGGCTAATCCACAAACAATATACGAATAATTTCAAGTTTACAATTAAACTGAATTGTGTCCCTTTTCAGGATTTGGTCCATTGATATTCATAATATTCCACAGCTGTTTAATCCCATAAAGCTGCTATCTGATGACCATCCACCACACTGCCCACATCATTCTTCTGCTCCGCCCCTCTGGGCCCGTGAGTATTGCAGGCCTCGTAACTTTATATCTGGGATGTTCTGTTGTTGCTGTTGTTTTACCTCATATGACCTTTCTGGGCTTTGGAACAGCCTTCCTCTCAGTGTGAGATCGACAGACTCCACTGCAGCTCAGAGGCATCTCCTTAAAACTCTACAAACCAGATGGCCTACACTTAACAATGTTTTACTTTTACATTATCACATTATTTATAAAGTTTCACTTTACATTTACTATGTTTTATATTAACTTTATTGTCTTTACATATTTTAATTATGCTTGTTTTAGTGTCATTGTTTTAGTGTTCTTATACTTTGCCCTTACATCTGTTCTAAATGTTCTTTTACTGACATTTTATCTCTCTCATATGAAATCATATCTTACATTTAATTCTTATCTGTTTAAATAGTGTTAAGTGGCTATCTCTTTTACTCACATGTCACAGGCTCTTTTGTTAACTTATGTCTTTTATACAAATTTTACTATTTGATATATGTTTATGTTTGTTTATTTTATTTAAGAAGGGACGGTGCACATTAATTAACATGATCACTTAAGTCACGTAAATGTGCCAGATTTAGCCATACAGGTTAATTTTCATCTGCCGTCCACAGATATGAACCACATTCTTTTATTTTCTCCTTGAACTTGATTGTTTATTACAGTTTCTGATTTTTTTTTAAATTTCTCTGTAAATCTTTAAATCCTGGAGAACAATTTGTACCTCAGCTTAAACACTGTTACAATAAAGTTCTTCTTCTTCATCATCTTCTTCTCATTATTGTTACTATTATTAAGCAGAATTCAATCAAACTTGAAATGTGCTCGGATAAAATACAAAAAAATAGTACAAATACACACTAAGCTCTATGAACGTGTATCACAGGTATTGTAAATTGCACAATGACACTAAATAAACGACAGTTTCATTCTAAACTTAATGTATGTCCAGTCACACAGATTTATTTATTTATTTATTTATTTCTGATAAGTGAATTGTCCAAGATATGACTTCTTTTTTTTTTTTTTTTTTTTTTTTTTACTGATGAACCCTTTCAAGGCCATTGGAAAACAGTGGTATACACAAGCCAGCCCAATCACAGGGTAATGATTCATGATGCTTCACAGTGTATCAGCCCCCTCCCTTAGACTCCCACACAGCTATCATCCACTGTTCATTCAGAAAATTTTTCTCTTTCACCCTGCTCCCTCTCTCTCTCCCTCTTGTCTCCGTCCTCAGGGACCGTCTGGGTTCGCTGTCCATGGTGCTGAAAGCCCCCAACGACTGTCCATGGTGCTGAAACACCCACACCAATAATCATCAGATATGACTTGTGCTTCTTGTTCTGCCTTTTGTTACTTTTTGGACACCGTGCAGACAGTTGTGATCTTCGTGTGCTTTAATTTGTAGCGTCTATCTATCTAATCTATCTAATCTGTCTTATCTGTCTGTCTGTCTATCTATTTTCAGGTTGATGTTAGTACTGCAGTGTTTTAGGCTCACACGGGCGGGGGTAAACTTTCAGTAGCAATATACGGCTACACTAAAGTAAAAAATTGTGTGTAACGTTGCAAAGACAGCCCTTGTGTCTTGAACGCAGCCCGCGCAGAGTACTACAGTAACACTAACTACAGTTGCTTTCATTTTTTCAACCTCCTCTTCTCCTCTCTCCTCTCGCGATAGAGCGGCGGAGTGGTTTGACGGGCAGTCGAGGTTGCAGCAGGCAGAGGGAGACGGTGGAAGGTAAAGCAGGGAGGCAGCATCATGGCGGACAGAGACAGTGGCAGTGACCACGGAGGGCCCACCGCAGGCCCCGGCTCGCTGCCCCCGGGTGCGATGGGCGCCATGTCCCGGCTGCAGCACGACACCGAGGAGCTCGCCTCCAAGCGCGTCGACATCCAGAACAAGCGCTTCTACCTTGACGTGAAGCAGAATGTGAAAGGCCGCTTCCTAAAGATAGCCGAGGTCGGGGCTGGGGGAAACAAGAGCCGCCTCACTCTCTCCATGTCGGTGGCCGTGGAGTTCCGCGATTATCTCGGGGACTTTATCGAACATTACGCCCAGCTGGGCCCGACCAACCCGGACATGGTGCAGGATGAGCCCCGGCGGGCGCTCAAGAGCGAATTCCTGGTGCGGGAGAATCGGAAATATTACATGGATCTGAAAGAGAACCAGAGGGGGCGGTTCCTGAGGATCCGACAGACCGTTAATCGGGGGCCCGGATTGGGAAGCGCACAAGGCCAGACCATCGCACTGCCGGCGCAGGGGCTCATCGAGTTCCGCGACGCTTTGGCCAAACTCATCGACGACTACGGCGTGGACGAGGAGCCGGCGGAGCTCCCGGAGGGCACCTCGCTCACGGTCGACAACAAGCGCTTCTTCTTCGACGTGGGCTCCAATAAGTACGGGGTCTTCATGCGGGTCAGCGAGGTGAAGCCCACGTACCGAAACTCCATCACGGTCCCGTGCAAAGTGTGGTCCAAATTCGGCAACACCTTCTGTAAATACGCGGAGGAGATGAGGAAGATCCAGGAGAGGAGTCGAGAGAAACGGGCCTCGGAACTGCTACCTGAGGGCCCGCACGGCGGAGATGACGGCGACGATGACTGACTGACTGACTGAGGCGGATTTTAAGGGAGCAGAAATGAAACAACAAAGACAAAACTGAACTCTAAGAGAAGAAAAAACGAGACTTTTAACTGTAAAATAGAAAGAGAATTTCCAAGGGAATCACCCCACACACACAACCTCCACAGACATGGCAGCACCTCTGCTGTCTCCTCGCTCATTTTACTGGATGTCACCCCACTTACCACCCATGTAACAGTAAGCCGCTGCTATCAAAGGATTGAACTGTAAGATATGAACTGTTTCCTACTTGATTTAAATGACAATGAACAGAGTGTTTATATCTCTATCAAACGACAGATTTTGCACACATCAAAGCTATTTCGAGAAAAAAAAAGATGTTTAAATGTTTTCAAACTGGTCATATGCTAAGATTTAATCAAACATAAAACCAGAGGTCTATTATATAAAATGACAGTCTTCATGTAGAACGAATATTTGACATCAGCACAAAGAGAATATATTATGGACTTTATGAAACCAAAATCTGATACCAGATGTATAGTTTATTATAAAGGTACGCAGAATAAATATGAAAGCGCTCTAAAAAGTGTATGAATTGCAGAACGCAGCACTACAGGCCTGTAAACACCTGTCAGCATGCGTGTAGGCTCATGTTTTGAAAAGAAGTTTGGCAAAGTAGGCTATAGTCTTTAATTTGACCTAAAAGGTAGTAGGCTATGACAGCATTTCTATCATGCCATTATGGAAATGTTCAGACTCAAAAGTACTAAATAGCCTATTTTGTGCGCCTCAAACAAATGGGATAAATCTTATCTCTGAGCTACTATATTGAATATCAACCCTCTTGCACCATGTCCATATAAACTTAAATGAAAAAAAGTGCTAACTTAGATGTACTAATTATGATTTTGTGAATCAGCTGTAAAAAAAATCCTTATTAAGATACCCACGTTTTCTGTGGGTTAAGTTTTTTCTTTCTGTTACTTTGTTGTTTTTTCCTCTGGGGGGGTGGGGGATGCAAAAAGGATGAGGTCCACTTGTGGGAGCGCAAGACGCGGAAAAGAAAAAAAATATATAAAGAGACGCGTCAGCGCAGCGCGCGGCGAGGCAACGCATCCTCTCTGACGTCATTACGACCCGTGCCTTATACACTCCACTCGTTTACGTGTTCTCACGTGGATGGTCTGTGACCTCGACCGCTGTACGTTTTCATTTACGAGTGCTGTTATGTAGGCCGAAATATATATACTCACCAGGGCTGCGGGATTCACACCCCTGCGGTGTACGGAGCGTGGGTGGCAACAGCAAAAGTACGCTGAAGGGCTGCTGGGAGCTCGGGGGGCCAGCGATGGTAGTGGGGCAGGAACAGAGTGGGCCCTTCAGAAAGATGAGGTGCTGCCGTACGTTCACTCTGGAAGAAAGGGCAGGGGGGAACGTGGGCCCAGTGTGCTGCGGCACCCTGGAGCCCAGAATCCCTAGCAGCACCCTTGGCCTGGCCTGGTGGCTTCTCACAGAGTAGAGATGTGTCTCCCTGGAACAGGAGAACGACCCAGGATGTACCGCTTGTGGCAGCACCGGGTCTGACGCCCAGTGGACCCCATGGAGATTCATCCGGAGATGTTACGGGTGGCTTTGCACACCATATGCACCATGATGTAAAAAAAAAACAAAAAAACAAACAAACAAAACAAAAAAAAAACAGCAACAACAAAAAAAACTAAATGAGGAGCGACTGGATGAGGCTATTCGTCAGAGCTGAGATGGATGCTGTTGAAGAGCCAGGCAGTCAGCCAGCCAGCCAGCCAGGCCAGCCGGCTGGTCCCATGCCGTCAGTCTGAGTGCAGTTCAGTGGATGTAGAGGCCTATCAGTGCAGGGCCGAGGCAGTATCTATCTCTTTATGGTGCTACAGCCCCTTGATCACTCCATGGGGGCCTCGTCGCTCAGAATATGTCACTTTTGCATTATTTTTATTCTGATGCTCTTCTTTTTTTTTTCCTTCAAAGTTCTTTTCTCCACGTTATGTTGTCCAAAACGTGTCAGGTTTCTCCCTCACAGGCAGAGAGGACCGGCTAGTGTAGGACATTTCATATTAGTGTGCAATATTGTGTACGTGCCAATAGCGGCATTGTATCACGTGTATAGACTATTAAAAGACGAAAAAATGTATAGGCTATGTGATCAGTAGATATTTTGAAAGCATGACGATGAGGTTGATGCATCTGCATTATATTTTTTTCCGAAATGTGAAGTCTCTCTTCTCAAAGCACTTGCTCAAAGTGGAAAAAAAAAGTCAGACTAGTAGTGAGGTATTTTTCCTGTCACGTTCTGTAAACCAGTAGGCTGCCTTGTCCGTCTATCAGTGCGCGTAGACTAGTTCGGGTGTTTTACGTCCCCCCTACGGAGTCACCCCAGAGTTAAAACCCTTCCCCTCCTCGTTCCTCCCCTAAAACACACACACACACATCGCAGACGGCCAACAACCTCTAACTGTGTCCATGTCAGCCTCTCTGCAGTGGCCTACACTGAGGTAGAATAGTATCTTGGTGCTTGGGTCCAGGGGTGGCTGACACACACACACACACACTCACTCACACACACACACTCAGTCTCTCCCTGTTGAGGCCTCTTGTTGCTATCTGAGTGTTTGGGAGGCCTCGAAAGTATTTTGAATGGTGTGTAGAACTGCACAAGGCCTCCTGTCATTAGAAGCCAGGCAGGAAACTGTGTGTTCGGAGCCTGAGCGCGACCCCTCTCTCGCCTGGAATTGCAGGACAGGTGAACTCCCGATTTCACTTTGGGCTTGTCTGCGGTTTCACTTGAGTTTGGCGATAGTGATCGGCCGCAGCGGACCAAAAGGACAGAGGAGTTTGTTGTTGTTTTTACAATGAGGATCACAATCCGTCTCTCTGATATGGTCTGCTCCTCTTCCCCACTCGGCATTCAAAGCTTAAAAAAAAAAGGCCCCGGCTTATTGTCCAACTTGTCCGAATGCCCAAATACGCTCTGTCAGACACACAGTCCATTCCTTCTGTTTGACCCGATCGACCTCTAGGCTCACATTAGTTAACAATCAATACGCTCCAAGTGGTTAGTCCACCCATCGGTTTTATTTAAAGCAGGCTGGCCTACGACAGCTAACGTGACTGAGCCCGGTCTCAGGCCCTGTCCGAGTGGCGTGCCACCTAGGTGGTATGAAGGAGAAATACAGACTGCAGCTTTAGAGGCCTCAGCTGGATAAAAGCTGCTAATGTAGTTACAGCCCAGGCCTGCCAGACATGTGGGATAGCCGAGGCTAGACTGGAGCAGAATTCCCCAAAGCACACCTGGGCTGAAACGCTATCAGAAGTCCTGTCGTATCAGGGTTTGTGCAGGTTTCAACAAGTTCAATTTCAGACATTTTAAGATCATTATGAATGCAATTTAAGACCTATTTCACATCCATACTTTCAAAAAAAGTACAAAGGATGTGAAGGAAAATCCCAGAATGTTGTTTTTGCAGGGTGGTTCGCGTGGGGCCGGACTTTGGTCACGCTTCCGATGTGAACAATAGTGGGGGACGGCATGCTTTTTATGTTCTGTTGACTTTCCATGCAACTCTAACGTCTTCACACCCAAAGTTCCTAACTTGAGCGTTTTCTTGCACGAGGTGCAGCGTGCTTCAGATCCGTTATTTTCAACATCCTTCAACCAAGCACCTGAATTTGCACTTAACCATATTATGTGAAAGAAACGTGCACTTAAACGATTTTAACTTATTACTTCTAGAAGTAGTTGTTTTTTTAATGAGAGAAGATTTCAGAGCCCGCACTGTGACTCTGACCAAGTTAACACAGTTACAAGTTCGCAGTTTTGAAGTTTTGTTGCAGCGTGATCGATACAATTTTTCCCTGAAACTCACCTAAAAGCCAGACCGAACTTAACTTTAACCTCATAATACAATCAATTTTTAAGACTTACCAAAATCGTATTTAAAATATTTAAAGGACTAAAATTCACATTTTTGTATCTTAGACTTTACGAGACTTTTTCAGGACCTGCAGAAACCCTGTCGAATCCTCGCTTTTAAAAGTTGATCTGTGTTTGATTGGGCATGTCTGTGGCAACAGAGCCAAGAAAAATGTTCCAGAAAATCCCATCTGTTCCACGCAGGGCAGTTTTGGCCCAGGTTTGTCTCTGAGTGTTGGTGAAAGGCCTGATGAAGCCTGGCACTGCACTGTAGGGGCTTACCGGCAGCAGCCTACCACGACCTACTGACCCGGCTGTCGGACAGATCCAGTTAGGACTTTTCTCTCTGTTTTGGAGAAGGACAGGAAATCTCTTTCCTCTCTTACGGAGATGACTGCAATTCCTCACGTTGTCCTGTGAATTATAAGAGGCCCATTTCCATTTAACACACGTACAAGCCACCTATGACTATGTGCCCTGCAAAGCACATCTGAGGTCAATCTGAGTTCATCTTGAGTTCAACATATGAGTCTGGACTGTCTGTTGTGATACAGCACTTATTCCCCAAAGTGTTTTAGCTTTAGTGTGATTGAATTAAGGCCTCTAGGAGGCTTATGCTACATGAAGACTGGAAATGCAACACTTCCTTTCTTTTTTTTCCCCTCTCTCTTTCTCTAATGGCCAAATATGAGGAGAGCCTGAACCTGCTCATGAGAGTTCACTCTATGAATGCCTCACTCTGTGGAACGCACACATTTTCTTAAAGATTAAGGGATGAGTCGACTTGTTTTGTTACCAACTGCAATCACCAGGTGCTACTGGGCTAGTTGTGTTTTTAGTGCAGGATGATTCAGTTGTGAAACACGACTCGTCCGTTTTGGGTCGAAGAGTTACAGGGCAGGGGGGAGCACTTGTGATTTTGCTGAAAACAGTGTGATCGCATCTGATTTCTCGGTTTATGAGAGCGCACCCGGCAGAACCTGGAGTGACCTTGCAGCCATGTTGTGCCCACATTACACGGTCATCCATTTCTGGGACTCAAATGCAAAATGGTAGGCAGGTGTTTTTTGTCTTGTTTTCTGTACAAAGCGTCAGTGGTCAAGCTGTGTGCTGTCCTCAGTGGCTCTGGCTAAGTTCAGTGTGCATGGGTGATGTTGCACTGAAACTGTTAGCATCGACAAGAACCATTGTTTTGATTTATTATACAGCAGTAGCCATCGTAGCAATCCCTAACCACGACGTTATCCTGCCATTTGTCCGTTGTTGCTGCAGTGTTCGTTTTGTCAAAAAGAGCTTATATTTTTCATTGCTCAAACAACAGGAGACCTGACCATTTCTTACGCATTTCAACTGACTGGAATAGAAGAAAAATTTAATTGTAGACAATAAATCAAAAGTGCAGCAGTAGCTACTTGTTGCATGAAGTCAAAGTCAGATTGCTATGATGGCTCCAGCTGTAGGTTTCATCTGCTTGTTGCTCCTGTCTTGCACGGGGAGATTTACTCCCGTTTCCGACTGCATTCAAACAGCCACATGTACATGACTTATAACTTCCGCAATGTGGGTGGTGGCTACCTGCCTCTACCAAATTTAAAAAAAAAACAAAAAACAGACTGAACTTCCATAAGGTGTTCATTTATAACCAAATCTGCTCTGTTTCTGGTTTCAGTGTTGTAGTCTTTTCATTGGCCATTCAGAGTTCCTGGTTAATCACACAGCCAATCGCAGCCTCTGGTCAAAGCCAAGCACTATATGACTCATCACAAACCACTGACAGAGGAGCTCATTCAGCACATCTTCTGTTTGCACACGCACCGAGTAGTAGGGTCCATCATGTTTGCAGACTGTATAGGCTACTGTTGTGTATAGTTATAAAAGACGTTCTTTCAAAAATGTTTTGAAGATGTTGGGAAATGGATCCTGGATTATAAGGGGTGGGGTCAATGCACAATGAACATATCCCATGTCACCGTTTGGTCTAAATCCCTTTACCATCCCCATATGAGATAATATGTTGTATCTTTCAAAAATATTTTATCTGTGGCGTGTGTGTGTATATATATATATATATGGTTTGTTATATATGATGCTCCTCCTTTCAGAAAAATATAACATGTAAACAGGAAAAACATATTGCTGTTTTTTTCCTTTGTATTTTATACTTACAGAAAGCATTGAATAAAAATGGATAAATACTTGCACTTTAGATATATTAAGAAAAATAAAAATCTGCATATTATTTTTGATAGGGATCTCACATTCAAAGAGTATAAATTACAGGCTTTGTGACTATTGCTGGACAGAGATGTATTGAGTTCTACTTATTGAAGTATATTTTGTCTGTGTGTCAGAAGGTTTACTAAAGTAAATTGCATGATAAAGTAGTGCTACACCGATATTGTTCTTTTTTTTAGTTGGTAAAAATGTCTGAAAACTGTGATAACAACCCTCTTGTATCATGTTTAACCTCTCCTCACCCCCTCTAGAATATTTCTTACTGAAATATGGCCTTTCCTGACTACATGACGATGGTGCTTACTTTGGCTTTGACATCAAGCTCATCCTATACATCTCAACGACATCATCATAACTCGCGTCCTTACACTTCATTACTTTCTGTTATGTACTCTCACTACCTTATTAAATTTCCGTTGATGGCAAAAAAAAAAAAAAAAGGGTGTGCTGTTTTGTACATTGCTGTTTGTTTTAATGTTGGGGGAGCCTTGTTGTCTGAAAAATGACTAATCGCGCAATAAAAAGTCATTCCACACGTCCCCTGTCCCTGTTTCCGCACAACTGTCTCAACACTGCAACACTTTCAGCAGGGATCGGCCCGATTAATAAAATAAAACAGAAAGTGAAGAAAAAAAATATCAAAATACTCAATATTATTAAAACAGAATGTTAAAATGTTTTGGTATGTATATGCAGGTACTGTACTGATTACGAGGGTTCAGATTACTTTGAAATGTAGTCGATTACTTTACTATAGATTATAAATAAATTACTATAAATTAAATTACAGTTTTTTGTAATTAATAGCATAATCCGTTGGGCTGAACAATTTTGAAAGATATCTCATTGTGACTGATATTCTATTAGCGATATGATTTGCGTTATTAGAGGTAATAATGATTTTTACATCATTTTTCTTATTTTAATTGAAAAACACGTTAAAAGGTTTATTGTGATTTTTTTTTGTACTAAATGAAGATGTCTGTAGAATTTGATTTGTAGGACAGGACATCTCTGCTTCACGTCTTTCATTAATTTAAAAGGTTTTTGTTTTAATTTGAAAAGTTTTATTGCCCCTCGTGCGATTTTAAAATAGCAGAGAGCCATACTGTGATTTTGATTAAAAAAATTAAATTAACTGTGCAGCCGTACTTTTCAACAAACATAAATATTCCTTTTTTTTTTCTTTTTAAACATCTCAGAATATTTTGAGTGCAAATAAAATATATTTTTGTTCTGTTTTGTTGAACAGTTGTGTAACAAACCCTGTATGTTGGTTATCATCAGTGGTGGACAGTAATGAAGTACATTTACTTGAGTATTATACTCAAGTACTCTGTTCCTCACAGAGGGTACACGGTACCCGCTCTCAACTGGGATTGATGTAAACCAGGAAATACGTCACCCAGACGAGCTCTGTAACAAGTGAAGCAAACTCTCCCTCTTTCATTCAAACAAAACTCGGTAACGTTGACGGCAGCAGAAAGACAAAATTAAATCTCAAGATGTTATTATAATTAGAAAAAGATAAATAATTCCAGGCAGACTTCTAATGTTGGATTGTTTATATCGGGGGTGAAAAATACCACATAATTAATGTATATATATATACTGAACCTGAAGCCAGAAATAAATCTCAGTTATTTAACAGACTCGGAGAACTCCTCACAGTCGGCTTCAGTCTAATTTTATGTGGTGAAATGACAACAGCTGTCCTTTTTGTTTTTAATCGCATTTCTATGCTGAAGTTTTTCCAGGTGTTTCTACAGGCTTTGTGCAGCATCGTGGTTCTACAAGCAAGTCAGCGCATCATTAGGTGGTTTCAGAGAGTCACAAGGTTCTGTAAATACACCGTGAACACTTAAAAGCAAGAACTCCAGTACTTTAACTGGAGCAACTTTCACTTGTAGGTGAGTAAAATTTGACCAGGAGTATCTGTACTTTGACTCAAGTACTGAGGTCGAGTACTTTGTCCATCGCTGGTTATCATGAAAATATGATACAGAATTGAAATCTTTTTAAAGGCGTAATTAAAAATCTAATCCTCGACAATGTAACTATAACTATATTCTTGTTACTTTTGTGACTTTTTTAAAAATCTGATTAATCTGTTACTGCTGATTGATAAATATAAAGATATGAACAGGATGAACCACCTCTATCGTTCCAGCCTTTAAAGGAATAATCCCTCCGTTAAATAATAAAATATCCACAAACAGAACAGTAAGAGCAGCGTATGGACACAGCGATCATAAATTAAACCGTGTTCCAGACATCTGCTTTTGACTTCCGTGTGGAAATCAAAGTTCGAGTGCCAGATTGTTGCCTCAGTGGGAAAGACGACACGCTGTTGACAGAACAGTATTAACTGTTATCGGCCAGGTGAAGATTTTTCCGTCTGCAGCCGGCGACAGGTCAGTGCACCAAAAGCAATAAAACCTGATGGCACTTCCTCACATAAATCAGCTGTTGTGAACCAAAACTTTATGACCAGCAGATTTGGTGGCAGTGATGTGGAGAACAGTGGGAACAAATTGGGCTGCAATTTTTTAAGATGATTCATACCTACAGTTTTAATCACAAGATAATTATTAATGCACTGTAAACATGCACGTATCAAGAAGTAACCTGTCTGACACGTAACGGGCTGATTTAAATTTGACCGTATGGGTTTTACAGTGACAATAACGTAGAGTTGATTTACAAATATTATCAGAATATGTGTCTAGTTCATCTGAAAACTACAGTCCCTGCTTCTTGAAATTGTGTGGCCTTTTTTTTTGCAGTCATCTGTTCTATATCAAACTAATGCAATTACAGTCTACGAGGAACTGACTGTCAAATTAGATTTAAGAAGATTTTGGGTTTATCTTTCGGCTCGAGTGTTTGGGGGCTGCGTTATAAGCTGGCTGGGGAGATTTTAAAAGGAGCAGAAACACGCTGTGCTCACCTTCTCCTTTAAGCACAGTGGCAGCTGCACAACAATTCATGAGGCACGAGCCCAGTTTCTGAAGACACAATGTCGAGACAAGAAGCACCTCTGTTCAGCCAAGTAATGTGTCTGGTCACTACAAAACCAGGCTGATGATTTTGTCACGTTAGCTACCAAAATAGTTTGCACTTTGGTTTGGTTTCTCAGAGCGTGTTATTATAATGAAAATAATATAATACGACCCTGTTTAAAACAGGAGATCCCCCATTGAAACACATGCTTTTAGATAAAAAAAAAAAAACTTTTGTGGATAAGACACACTTTGAATTAAATAACTTAAACCTCATAACATTTACATGGTAATATCATGTTTAAATAAAAACACTGAAGCAAAAAAAACAACAACAAAATAACATTTTCTTTTTTTAGAAATGTATGAAAATGGTGCCTTTTGCAGTGTCAAAGAGAATCACCAATGGCCACGTGATGCAGCTGTTCACAGCATCATATTGTAGTTTAAACACAGGTGTTACCAATCATACTAATTACGGTCCTCTTTCTTTTCCAGTAAACCAACATGTACAACAGCAGCACCCTGACTGTGTTTGACCTGAATTTAACAGAACCTTCATTACTATCATTGGTAACACGCGTGTTTACTCCACAATTTAGCTGCTGTGAAAACGGCCAATAATGGTTCTGATAAAAAAATGTTTAATTTTATTTCTTTCAACAGGCATTTTTACGTCACAGCAGGAGGAGCACAGGGGTCGCTCATAAAAATTAATTATGACTGTGTTTCAGTTTACTAGCTTAGACTATTTCGCTAACTATATATTTAACTAGTTTACACTATTTTACTAGCCTACATTTTTTTTGTTAGCTACATGCTATTTTATTAGCTTATACTATTTTGCTAGTTTACACTATTTTGCTAGCTGTATTCTATTGTACTAGCTAACAGTATTTTACTAGCTATATGCTGTTTTACTAGCTTACACTATTTTGCTAGCTACATGGTATTTTACTAGCTTATATTATTTTACTAGATATATAATATTTTACCAGCTTACACTATTTTGCTAGCTACGTGGTATTTTACTAGCTTATATTATTTTACTAGCTTACACTATTTTGGTTGCTACATGCTATTTTACTAGCTTACATGATTTTCCTAGCTATATTCTATTGTACTAGATAACAGTATTTTCCTAGCCAAATGCGATTTCACTATTTTAACAGCTTAAACTATTTTTTGTCACAGTAGCTTTCTGGGACACTTACATATGACAGAACACCTGTCTTCTTTTCTTTTTTTTTTTAAGTCAAAGTCAAACACATTTCTTACCTTTGTTTTGTGTTTCTTCATTTTGTGGTTCAGTCCCATATTCACAACATTTTCTCAGGCTGTTAGCATCTTGACACTCAGTCTCATTCATACATAATAAATCTATGTTGGCTCCATATTTGTTGGTCACTTTCTGTAAAGGCTTTGGAAGATGTTTGTAGTCATTAAAAACGTCCCCAGAAGAACAAAAACTCCAAAAACAGACAACTAAAAACTTTTGTAGGTTAAAGTGTATTAACCAGATACTTTGGGGGGTTAAAATAAAACTTAAGCAGACACACAACAGGTGAGCAAGTACAAACTCATTAGCCTACATTACAGCTACAAACAACCCACAATGCATCACGTGTCTTAAAGCAACAGGCTCAGCAACACTTTATCTTTTCTGCTCGTCTCTTTCCTTACAGACACACACAGATATATCACTTTAGTATTATTCTTATAGTTTAGTATGAAATCATGAAAAGGATCATTTCCCTTTACCTCCTCCACAGTGCACAGTTTTCATGTCCCCAAGACAAATTACTGCATATTTTGTGTAAAACATGGACCAGTGCTAATTCCAAGAATGCTCATTACTGAACCTCCTCTACCATAAATCACAATAAAAGGTAGTCCAGGAAGAATAATATCTGGGTGGACAGTACACTAAAAAAAAAAAAGCTTTTAAAAAATTAGTGATATCATGAAATATTAAATATGTATTTGGTTACTTGCAGAAAGGGATTGTTAAAGAAAAAAATAAATTTTTAATGTGGATAAATTATATTTGTATATGTCCTTTTCTAAAGCAGAATGCTATTATGGCCTGAAATATACCATCATGCTCAGAGGTGAACAGGACATCCGCTTGATAAAATACAGTGTGTATATTTTTTACTACACACAAAAAGGCTCTGCGTCGTCCATGCTGATGTTATGCTAAAAATAAAATTATGTTTATCTTGTGCCACCAGTCCAAAGAAATAAAGGCTGAGAACAGTCAGCTCAATAAAC
>JAJHUR010091207.1:0-19936 GCA_027495735.1 Lutjanus campechanus
CTGCTACTGTTACTGTACAACATGCAGAGGTTGTGAGGCTGCTGAACTATCTTTCGACTGAGGCAACAAGGTCTCCTGGTTTCTTTTCCCCACAAACACTGAAGCTTGTAGGCTTTCAAAGTGAAGTCACCAAATGATGCCACGTTTTATAGTATGTGATTCTCCAGAGGCAAAATACCATGTAATGCATTCTGGTTGAGATAAGAGACAAGAATGCTTAATTAGTCATTTCCGAGGTCTTTAGAGAACATGCCATATGTAGAGTATGACAGTACTTGGTGTGCAAGAACAAATTAGTATCAGTATAAATGTCAGTTGTGGCATCAGCTCTATCTATTATTCAGGAGACCGTGCTGTGTGTACTGCTTGCTTGGGATCATGGGATCCTACTATAACCAACTGCCTGATAACCAAAACTTCAGAACATTTTAGAACTCATAAACATGAATTTAAAAAAAAATCAGTGAAATTAGCTGAATGAATGTACTATACAGAATTCAATCAACACATTAAGTTTGTAAACACAACTGGACTAATATCAAACAAAACTACTTCAACTTGTTTTTTTTTTTAATGTAGTTAACTCAAAAGTTTAAGGCAGCCAGGACATTAACTTTTTTAAAGTTAAAACAAATAGTTTTACATCAATACACTACCTGTTTTGGGTGGGCTTCCCGTCACCATGTACCTGACCATCCCCATCACAGCCAGAGTCATGATGCTGGTCACGCTGAAGATCATGCCCATCAGGCCGTAGTAGAGGCAAGATGTGTCACCTCCGATCCAGGAATGGTTAAAAGCTGAAGCTATGGACAGAGGATACATGCTGAGGGCCATGCCGATGTCTGTTAGGGCCAAGTTCACCGTCAGCAACTCGGGAGCTTTGAGCAGGGCAAGACGACGAGCTGCGCTGACCAGGACGGCTGCATTCCCCAAAACCGACAGGATGGCTGCAAGAAAGAATACAAGGGATAGAGGAACAAGAGTACTTTTTCACAAAACTTGTCACTATATTGACATTTTGATTGCCATGAATAATTTCCAGTAAGAAACATGCTGTCTTCACTGAGCGACTTAATTTTAAACAGGAGTACAGTGTCACAGTGAAGTTGATTGTATGTGAAATTTTGTCAGATTTAATATATGAATTCTTGAGTTATGACCAAAAATGTGATTTTTGAGGTTATACCGACCTTTGACATTTAAGTTAATTCTTGAGTGAGTTTCTCCTAAGTTAGATGAAACTCACTTAAGGCTTTCTTGAAATATCACATGAACTGGACGGACATGTGACATTGACCTTTGACCTTTGACCACTAAGTCTAATCACTTCACCCATGAGTTCAAGTGGACGTTTGTGCTGGAGGTAATGAAACTGTGTTTAGGTGTTCCATGAGCATGGGACTGACATGAGGTCACAGTGACCTTGACGATATTTCCTCAAGGCGTTCTTGAGATTTTGCATTCACAAGAATGGGACGCACATACCTATGGATGGACAACCCAAAACCATGATGCCTCTGACCGATTTTTAAAAGATAAAATGACTTGATGTCTTCTAAATTACTCTCATCCTTTTCCCACAAGCATCAGGATTCATTAGAACATTCAGTTTACTAGAGTTATTGGGAAGGGTTATTGTGGGCAACTGAACTTGGTTGGATTCATAAAGACGTTTGATCTCTCATTCAAAAGGCAAAATATCTTCAAGAACCCAACCAAGTCCAGTCGCCTACGATAACCCTTCTAGGAATACCATTATCTGGACGATTGAGAATCTCCACAGACAGCATTCAGTTTGATTCCTAAGCGATCATCACATGCTTATGAATTGCATACTCCTAGCAGAAAAGGGAAGAACCTGGTTTTCTGTTGCTGTAACTCTTGTATTTGAAGTTAAATGTGCTGTGTATTCTGAGATGTGATTCTTTACAGCACTGAGCTGCTATTTCAGCACTTGTGACCCCCCTCTAGTAAATTGAACAATCATTGCTATTCTTTGGCTCAGTCGATGGGGGGTTTTCTCCTCCCTCAGGCTCACTGGCTGGTTTGTTCTCACACCATGCTTGGTTAAATCCAGACATTATAGTGCTCAAAATAGTGTGGAGACTGGCTGTTCGTGAGATACTGAGACAGGCAACAATGATCATATATGTTCTGCTGTTTACTGTTTACCCCCCGGTGGGTCCATGCCACATTCATTATATGGCTAATTCAGTATGTATGCTAAAATCTACAACAGTGACAAAAATGTTTTTCACATATGAAATATAAATATGCAAATGTGAAGCTACAGCTATCATCTGGGTAGCACTTAGCAAAGAGATGGAAAACAGGTTGAAAGAGAGCTTCTTACTGAAGTAACAAATTCAGATTATAGCTGCTGCGCAGCAATGGTCGGGGCCGGGCAATTTTAGTCAAAATTAGGCAATTCTGAGCAACAAGCAGAGTGTAGGAAGATAAAAAAAAAAAAGGTGGCATTCTAATGTTCATTTAACATCAGTTGAGGCTTGAACTCACAATTTCTGGCACAAGAGACTCTGCATATTGACTGGTAGCTAAGCCAAATAAACAGGGAAAAGAGACGAGGGATAACGGAAAAGTGTTGATAAAGAGTATCTGTCTCTCTGCAAAACTGCCTGGATCATAATTATTTTAACCTTAGTAGTCTCTAATCCACTTAGCATAAGATAAGATGTTCCTTTATTTGTCCCACAGTGGGGAAATTTACGATACATGATGCCTGAACATAGGACTTTCACATTAGAATGTCTATTCTGCCTTAGCTGAGGCTTGAACTCACAACTTCTGAGACTGAGGTCTGTCTTTTATCTCACTGAGTTAATTGGCAAGTGACAGCTCCTGTGTGGCTTCACAAGTTGAAAGGCTTGCTGTAGCGCCAGGACTATTGTCATGTTTCCAGTTGAGGACATCTGGCATGGGAGTGGACCTTTGTGAAAAGTTTGGGTAGATTTCTCATATGGAAATGTTGCACGAGCTGAAGCTTGAACTCACAACCTTCAACACCAAGAACCATCCTCTATCTCACTGAGCTAATTGGCAAATGGAAACATCACATGTAGCTTCACAAATTGACTAAGCCAGTCACCTGTGTGCAAGAAAGCAGCTGTTAGCGTGTAAAGGCAGATTTCAAACAACTGTCAAAAATTCAGTTATTAAGACAAAAATCCCAAAATACACAGATGTTGGTAATTTGTTTTTAACAATGATTTATTGGCTCCATAAGTGAAAAATTGATGTTTAAAAATGTCATTTTTGCATTGACTCCAATTGTTCGCATGAGAGTGAAATTCAAAATGCTGTAAAAAAAGTTTTTGAGATATTTTCCAAACATCATCTACCATGACTCCAAAATTCTGTCATTTTTTTCATGAACATTGAAAATGTATTTAGCAAGAATTTGCAAGTATATGTTCATAATATCGTTTACAGTCAAACATTTTGATGCACTGTAGGCTCAATTTTCGATAAATCAAAAATCTGTGTGAATCGTTTGTGTAGGACAGTCTGAAGATGCTCTGTAGCAAGTTTGGTGTCAATTGAGCAAAAATTGTGGGAGGAGATAGGTTTAATAAGTTTTACAGTTTTTGAAAAAAACAGAGTGATGGACTTCATAATTTGCAATAGGTTTAAATGTACAAAAGTTTTTTCAGTATTGGGGCTACATGTTGGTGAAAGTTGTAAATCTGTTGCACATATGGTTGATTTGTTGTGAATTCTTAAAATTTTGAACTTTAGAGGCTTGCTGTAGCGCCACCATCAGGACTTTTGGCCTGTTTTTGCAGCTGAGGCAATCTGGCATGGGACTGGACCTTTGTGCAAAGTTTGGTCATTTTTCGCGCATGGGAAGTAGGATTTCCTCGGAAGAAAGAAGAAGAAGAAGAAGAAGAAGAAGAACATTGAGGAAAACAATAGGGTCCTGGCAGCTTAGGCTGGTAATAAGATAACCTAAGAAAAGCTAAACTAACTGGCTGATGGACAACTTTTGGCAAGAAATCATAGAATGAGCCTATTTCCCAAAATATCAGACTTTTCTTTCAGTCAAAACTCATCATGTAACTTTGACCCGAGTGAAAGTAAATAGACTCATATAGAAATCAGCTCGCAGCCAATTCAATCAATAAATTTAGGGGCTGCCCACAGAAAAAAACACAAAGGGGCCTCAGAGTGCATACTGCAGGTTCCATATGGGCTAACCCTGGGGCCTAGGGCTCAGATTAAAGCGATACTCCACCCAAAAAGGAAGATTCACTCAGTATCTACTCACCCCTGTGCTGATGAGAGGATGGGTGAAAATCTCCAGTTCACAAAAAACTCCCGGAGTCTCAGTGGAAAACAGTGTTGCAGCTAAATCCAATACAATCAGAATGAATGGTGACCCAGTTTAAAACGGAAAAAAAAGAGCACAAAATAAAAACAAAATGTCTCCATCCTGCTCGTGGGGTGTAATCCAAGTGTCTGTGAGCTGCGACATTGAAATTTAACCACAAAAGACGCCATTTGCACCATGTTTTTAGCCGAAATGTCAACTGTAGCCTCCCAGGTAGCATGTAAACATGGCATCGATGTATGGCGAGACTTCATATATCTCTTAATGGATGCACGTGTGAAAACACTGCGAGATCTCTTGTGCACCCAGCTCGACTCTGAGAGGCTACAGTTGACATTTAGGGTGGAGTATCGCTTTAAACCTTGAAATCATCACAGGAATTGTGAATTTTCCAACATTTATCATATGCTGTTCATTTTTTTCTTTTTTCCCCACTTTTTTCTGTAGTTATATATGAACATATAAGTTCAGCATAAATCACATACTGACTATGAAAAACTGCTGTTCAGCTTATTAAAAAAAATGTTCTGGCTCATTATAGAAAATTTCTCTTGTACATGACCACAGCTGATGCTCAGTGCATGTAATAATACTGCTTTCTTCAAAATGCCATGATAAATATATAAGGGTATATAAACTGCCAACACTGGCACTGGTTGATTTACAGATACAAACACTCTGGTTATTAAATGTTTAATCAAGCAGTATTAATTTGTAATATAAAAGAACTTGATGAAGATCTAATTAGATTATGGGTTCAACACATTTATGTTGAAGCAGGTGACCACTAACATGTGACATATCACATATTTAACAGATTATTTCTTTTACCCCTGTGCATGTGATTCTAAAAATAGAAAAATATTTGAGCATAATTACAAAACTACTGCTAATGTGTGCTCCATTAGAGAGATTGGTCGGTGTGTTCTGGGTTCAACCTGCTTTACATAATATCTCTCTCTTAAATAAGCTTATGGAAATTTGATTGATACAACCTGCAACATTGTGCTGACGTGTTTTCATTTTTAAATAGTCCTTTTAATCTGTGAAAAAGCGTACAAGGTTTTTGTCACCTCACTAGTACTAATGAAATTTTTTCTCCCAGAGCAACCTTGACACGAGCAAGCTGCATTCATTGAATTTTCTGTCACCATTATGATACAACAGCAAGACATGAGTGCACACTTTTCTCTTAGTGGGTTTTTGGGATATTTTTGTACATAAATGCTTTGGTCCACAGACCTTGATAGTAATGGCTGAAAAAGAAAAATCCTGGAAAATGTGTGTTGTGCATATCGAATATGATCCATGTCCTTGCAGTGAAATACACATAGGGCTTATGGGCTGGTTTTGTTGTCATAGCTGTTCTGAACTCACAGGAAAGTGCTGTCTAACCTTGAGCTTGCAGATAGCAAACAAATCGTCTCACTCTCCCCTTCCTAGCATATAGGAGAAATTACAGTGGCTAAGAAATGAAAGGCTGTATCTAGAGCCAGTGTTTGGTACAGTACATCCACTCTGGGCTACTGTAGACACATGGCAGTGCAACATTGTGACCTCTCTGGAGGAGGACCTGCTCGCTCTGTGGATAAAAATGTGTCATTCTAAGGTTCTCATTTTCAAATGATTACACACTAATGAAAATATTATTATTAGGTATGCTCAGATCTGATCGAAATTCTTCAAACCCGCGTGGTATGTACTACAAATAGTGCGATGCAATGCAAATTATGAAATTATGACTTTGTTTACACCTTGGCATCTAACACAGGGGAAACATTTGCATCCAACATTTGCATTTTGGGACATAAAATAGCAGACTTAAACTCTCAGCAGTGCATCATGGGGAATGAGGGCTGTCTCTTAGCACTATGTGCAGCACATGTGAGTGTCACAAGCCACAACACTACAGCATCCCACAATAGTTGGAGGACGCCATTACAAGTCCAAGGCTGGAGCATGAATTTAAACAAGATCAAACATCAACATCAAACATCAACTGACACAGAACTTTTCACCATAAACCTGAAGTTCAGTTTAAGTGTCATGCAACATTTTACATAATACTAATAATACTAATACAAATACTACTACTAATACTAATAATAATAATGCTAAAGAAAAAAGAGCTCTCGGTATAGTAACAGATATACAGATATCCAAATTCTGGTATAGGAAAATGATTTATATCAACTACTCATGCCAATGCCTTCAAGTGAAAACACTCTATCCAGGATCAAGGATACACTACCACTTGGTGGAGATCACAGTACACTAAAAAGCAGTCAAACTTGCTTAATACTGCTACACTGCTACATAGTTGCCATAACAAAACAAAAAATTATATATTTGTATTGGCCAATATGGCAAATAGACAATCAGCAATCGTGATTGGCGGCAAGAGGTGATTGGAGCATGTTTAATACTTAAGAATATTATATTCCAATGTTTCTCAAACTTTTTACTCTGTTTATCGCCTCAAAAAACATTGAGCTCTCCAAGTACCACTATTGTGACCAACATTAAAATATAGTAGCGTAGACCCAACCTTTTCAGCTATGGACATTTCACAAAGCTTATCTAATATTTTATGTATTTTCATTCAAATTTTTTGAATGCTCCATGTACCACTAGAGAGAGTTTGTGTACCACCATTGGTACATTTACCACAGTTTGAGAATAGAGGTTATATTCCATTCCTGCTATATTCTGTTCATAAATCTCTGGTAATCTTTTAGTCTTCAAAAAAACTTGATCTTCAGCTCTATTTTTAATCATACTCCTATATCTCCTGGCTTGATATAGAATGACTTTGTGTCTAAAAATTTTGAGTTTTGTTTGTTTTTAAAAAAACTGTATTGCATAGGGATGATTTTTGTTGTTAGTCTTAGCCTCACTTCTTAACCCTGTACTGCCATTATCATACTAGAGACATGATTTTGAAATCTCTATAACATCAATATAATCAATGCTTGCCTGAATAACCTGTTGTTTGCAATCTCAGACATGTCTTCTGCTGTCTGTTGGATCATCAGTGTACCGCATGCAGCAGCCAGCCTATGAGTGCAAAATCCAACATGGCTGCCTTCATACAGTAACATCATGTTCTTGGCAAGGAAATCTTTGCTAATTTTAGCAAGTAAGCCCTTGCTAATAATTCTTTTTAACTGATTTTCACTAAAACACTTTCTTGGCTATCATAATAAGTATTAATCAATTCTTATTTTATTGACCAAACAAACAAACAAAAAAAGTCTGGCAATCATTTGAAATGTCAGGCTTTACAGGAGGAAAACCAAACACTTGGCTGTCTTACTCAACACCCTGACATCCAAATCAATTACAAAAGCAGCAGGAATGCTGAGATTTGAACATCAATCATCAAAAGCAGTGGCTTTAGCCAGTGTCTTATGTGTCTTCTGACTGGGATCAAGAGAAAAACTAATTTACTCTGGTCTAGTGGGGATTACACACACACACACACACCCACACACCCACGCACACACACAGCAGGCAATATGGTATTATAGGTACTGAACAGTATGGTGGTAAAACGGGGATGGAATAATAATGTCTGTAGCTTTAAATTCTAGAGTTTAGAACTTGTTTAATTGACCCTCTTTAGTGGCACTGGTTCTTTTAACTGGTTGAACAGTCTGTGTTGAACACGTGGGATGTTCATCACTTGAATGCAGACACTGACTAAAGTAAAACTGCAAGGGACTTGAAACAAATCCTTTTCATTGGATTTTGATTGAGTCTGCTTCCTTAGTCAAGCAAAAATTGATTTTTGGAGGGCAATGGGGGACAAAAGAAATCACAACATGCAGACAGGTCCACGAGCTTCAGTAACAACACTTAAACAATCAGGCTCAAGGCAAATCAATCATGTGATCACTGATCTAAACCTTTGTATGGAACCAACTGTTTTCCAACATGGAGACTATTTTGTATGATGAATAAGTTGTGTTAATTTACTGCACTGTATTTTTTTTGTAAACAAAGTAAACAAGTTTTTTTTTTTTTTTTTTGCATTTTGAGAATAAATGAATGGAATGGAATGAATGGAATGTCAAGAATAAACTTGAACTTTCAATATTAGTAGCAGGCATGAGAAAAAAAAATAAGATGAGGAAAATTTTAAAAATGTAGCATTTTACCATTTCTTTAACTTTTATCCTCGACATTTGACTGTGTTCCAATTAAGCAAAGGTCTTCCTGCTCTGATCATTTTTTCTTATGCCTGGCACTAATACTGAAATTTGACATTTATTCTCAACATTTCGTATTTATTCTTGAAATGCAAAATTGAAAAAGAAAGTAAAGTGGCCCTAATACGCAGTGGTACTCCCTGGCCACCTTATGATTTATTCTACACCAAGCTGTGTGGGATCTTTTGCAAGTTAAAACCTCCATTATGTTTTGTAACCACTTTGTAAATTCATCTGTAGTCTGTTTGCTGCTAGATGGCTCGCATGCAGTGGGTTTCAGATATCTTGATATCTAGATATTGCTGCCTATATGACATATGATTAGACCAAATAGCTTTATGTTTTATGCTTCATAATGCTTTACTGCCAGCAGCGTTGTAACAGTCATTACTAGATGTCTTCAGTAGGGGGAACCCACATCGCTGCAAATGACCTTTTTCACAACAGCCATTTTGACTTGAAACATAGGGTAAACACAGGTGTCACTAATGAGTTTAATTGCGCTGCTCCATTCAGCTCAAACAGAGTCAGCAGCTGATTTTGTGCATGTTGGCTCACTGAAAATGCTCTTCTACACTAAATGCAACGGTACGTTAATTAACATAATTATTAACACCTGCCGTGAAAAAGGTCTATTGGGAGTGCTGCTTTTTGCAATTCCGACCTGAAGAAAGTCTCATGTCTGGGTTACCTGGCACTAAATACTCGTCTTTTCAGGTATGAGCCCCAGTTATTAATGTCTTATGCAGCGTTATATCAGTGAGTTGTGTCAATGTGTATACTTCCAAAGTCAGGACACCATTAACTTTGATCATGTTTTGGAACAGTGAGTAACCGTTAATTGGGTACTATAGCTAGCTAAGCTAACTTTCCTGAAGGCTAACGGACGTTAACTGCACACGGATTAGCTAATAGTGTGTCAGTTGTGTGTAGCGTTTGTATGAGTTGTGTTATGAGTTTTGTTATGAGTTTTGTAAGTGAATGATACCCTTCTAGACATGACCGTTACCCCATGTAACCCAGCTAGCTAGCGGTTGTTGAAATGTGTAGGTTATGTTATGTGTAACTTGTATCTTCTAAATTCAAAGAGCACTGTTAGTGAATTATGTTAAGTAGATTTATATTACTAGACCATGCTTAGTTAATCTTTTGTGAGCTGTTGCATCGGTTTATATTATATATTGCATAATAGACCTTTTTCACAGCGGCCATTTTGACGTGAAATAGTAGTATTAACACAGATTTTACCACTGATACTAATCGAGGTTTCATTCCAGTGAGGGCAAGCAAAATCATGGTGCTGCATTTATCCATGGCGGCTCACTGGTCAGGCTCTGCTCCACTGAATGGAACAAAACCTTTTCAGTCATTGTATCCACATTTGTGATGATTATTTATTACAATTCTCATTGTTTTGTTGTTTTGCAAAATAACCAATAATCATTTCACCCAGCCCTAGCTACTTAATACTGTTGGGTAGTTTAAGAGAAAATCTGTATGCTGAAATATATATATAATAAACCCTGGAATAGCCTAAAAATATGAAGATAGTATTTAAAAGCCATATTGTCCAGCCCTATACAAAATATCAGTTAAAGTTCCAGTGTTTATTGATCTACATGCTGATACCTGCTGATATTTACTTTCCAGTTTTTATTCATTTTTTACATTTCACAGCATGGTGGACATTTTCAAGGAATTACGGTATACTTGTATCTATACAAGTATACCGTATAATGGTAGCCTATAGGCTACATTGTGAGATTTATATTGGACTGTTTGTCAGTGTTTGAGTTGCAACAAAAGAAATGCCATATCTCTAAGCTCTCTAAGCCAGCAGCTGCACAACATGTAGCTTTTATTTTGATAACATGTCCTGGTACTTTACTGTATGTGAAATTAAATCTCCATGGAAATCCACAAGGAGCTAATATGCATGCAATTATTATCTAATAAAGTATAATACATTTCCGTCACAGTCAGATGTTTAATGCATGGTTAAAAGATGCAAGCTTTTTATGTAGTTGTTACCTTTACATGAATGTATTTGTGCGTGTGAGCATCAGCCAATTGATAATATACACTTACTTGGCCTGAGGGCTAATTGCAGTTAGAAAAACTGCCACTAAAGGCAAAGCTATAATGTTTGTCACTTGTTTCCTACAGGGGACAGAAATTAAATGTCATCTTGAAATGTAGTGTGTGATTCTGGCGGTTGGGAGTGGAGGTTGGTGGGGGTTGCTGTTAATACAGATAGTTGTGATACTGTATGTAATGTGGTCTGCCATGCAGCTTGCAAAGTGAAATTAGCAACAGAGTAGGTCCCAACAACTGAATTTAATTAAGATCTTTCATTGGTTTTACTCAGATTTATTATTTTTTCCCTTTTGCTGCTGTGAGTACATTTCAACAAGGGCATTCCAGGGTTGTTTATGTTTTGACTTGGTTAGGTTTTTAGCCAGAGACTTGTACGTATCTGTGTTCATCAGGAAGAAGCAGTACACAATAAGAGGTATGGGTAAAAATTGAATTGCCTGGACTCAGTATTAGTGAGAACTGTTTCAAGCTGCACAATCAATCAAATATTAATCTTGATCATGATTTTGGCGACCCACAAATAAATGCACATGATCACCTGCAATATTGATGTGAAAAATGCATGCTCTTCAAATAGAAAATTCCTTTGTGTCTTCACCACAAAGCAACACAAACTGACCTGAAAAAACACTACAAAGGCCAAGAGGAAAACGTCACAAACATTACCTCAATGAATCTGTCCTTGTTCAGTGTCAACCAGTGTGTCATCATATGAATGTAGCACAGCATGTTGATTTAATTATAAGTGAAAAGTTTTGGTACCATTTTGTGTGTATTTTGCTTCAGGGATATGCACTGTGTATAAAGACCAGTCTTACTTTGATGCACAGGTTTGTACATTAGCAGGAGTGTAGCATAATACTGAAGTGAAAGCAGTGCTGGTTATTTAATATAATGTGAAAGTGCCAAAATATTATAATAAAATATTTTGTTTCAATGACTAATCATAAATAATCCATTATCTCAATATTGATCAGAATAACTGCGATGATCATAATTGTGCAACCCTAGTACTGTCCCATTTCCATCACTTATATTCATTTTCTAAAGTTGTTTTGATATTCTAGTCATTACAGACATGACCAGAGGAAAGGGTGTCGAGTGTGAAGCAAAAATGATGTACTGAAAGAAGCTCATACATTTCATAGAGCTGTGACTTTGTCACTATGAGCACTCTTTCACATTATACATACAGTATGATTTGAGTTACTTTTTCAATGTTAATATAAAAATATTGGATTTATACAGGCATAGTATTTTTGGTACAGTTATCTTAACTGCATGGAAACTGTGGATAAATCCAGCTGCTTAAAGAATGTATGTCCCCAATGAGAGCTGATCCTTGTTTTACTCCAGGTCTCCCCACACTGGCCTGATGTGGACAGATGTGCTAACGGGGCACTGGATCACCTATTATGGTTTACTCCAACACAACACAGCTGAAACACAGCTGACGAAGTTCGTGTGGAGTCATGAGACCTGCAGGGGATTCCAAGCAACATCATCAGGAGTAGAAGTGACATAACTGAACTTCCCTTGGAGGTATACACGCACGCACGCACACACACACACACACACTCGTCAGCACTACCTGAACAATGGTTATCTAACCTATCAGGGACTCATTCCTTACATTCAGTATTACCAGTGCAGATGGTGCCTATCTTGGACGTCATAGCATATGATAAAATAGAGTGCAGCTTATGAGGTATAATTGAGTCACTGAATACGTTTTCATGGACATCGGTACCCTGGTTTTCAGTCTTATCCTGACTTTGATCATATTTTGGATATGGTATTTACTTGGTTATTCATATTCCTGTATTCATGATCATAACAGTAAACAGGTTTCTGATCGTCTGTCTGCAGGTGTCTCTTGATTCCTCATCATCTCAGCCACTCATCTTTGTAGCGACTGAGTTACCTAAAAAGCTGAGAATGAACACATTTTTGTGCCTTGCTGCAGTGTTTCCTCTAGGATTTGGTGTTAGCTAGCTGTTATTTGTTCCTACAATTATTCTGTTATTCTATATACTGTTGTGTTATCAAACTGTGTTAATTTACTTAAAAGTTGATTCATCTTAATTATTGTCTTGATTTATTGATTAATCGTTTGGTGTATGAACTGGCATAAAAATGGTGAGAAATGTTGATAACTCTTTTCCAAAGTGCAAGATGACAGCCTCAAATGTCTTGTTTTGTCCACAACCCAAAAATATTCAGTTTACTGTCATAATGGCGTAAAGGAAACAGAAACAGAACACATTTAAGAAGCTGGTATCAGAAAATTTTGACTTTAATCTGTTTAAGTAATTTAAGAAATAATCAATAATCAAAATAGTTGCCAATTAAATTAATAGTTGACAACTAATTGATTAATTTTTGCAGCTCTAAATAGGTAATATACTGTACCTATTTTATTATCTTTGTATCAAGATCGATCTTCAAAATATTGTTTATTTCGCAGATATGTTTCCTTGTGTATTCCTATCAAATGATTGTGTTTGCAGTAACGTTACTGCGTGATACTCGTGCAAAAAAAAAAAGAAAAAGGCAAAATAATTTAAAAAAATAATATAATGTCAGTTTCTGAAGAGAGGAGAATCATTTCCTCTCTTCCTCTCTTATCCTCTGCTCTTGTAAAAAAAACAAAATAAAAATAATACAGTGGCAGTTATGTTTCAGCTGCTAGGTGCATATAGGGGAAACACTGAGCTGTCTTAACTGCTGGATTTAGCTTCTCCAATATGATCACTGGTGATGGTGACAGTTACTGAAGCCCGATTTGTCCTCTATATCATGTCATTGTTCATCATTATGTCTTTTGCCATTATGTTTTAGGTGGATGGAACCACCCTTACATAATTTGTGATGATGACAGTGAGCATTGCAGAGAATGATCAGAGACCTTGATGTGTTGTTTATGTGCCACAGTATTCTAAAGTACACAGAGTACTCCAGGTTGCATAGCCATGTTTCTCAGGAGTGGGGTAAGGGCTTATCAAGTTTTCTGAAACCAGGATAAAGTCTTTACGTGTGCAAAACATTATTGGGACATTTCATAAACTAGATCATAACTGATTCTGTTCTGTAAATTCACTCACTGTGTTGGCACTGTATTTCAGCACATTGGACTTTCACTCAGCCAAAGTAAAGATGTTATATCATCCTCACCTCATCAATTCATTTCAAATACCATGCAGTGGAGAAAGCAATAGCACTGTATAATGGTGTGGTATAAATAAATGCAGTTAAATGAAAGCCCAGAAATTGAACTGAAATTGGCATGAAAACCAAAGTGACTGAGATACAAAACAGTCATTACCAGGCTGTGACAAGGGGGGCACATTAATATTTATAATTTCATCTTAAATGCCATACAATGTGTTTATTTGACATGAAAGATAATAATGTAGTGTGCTTGTTGGAGAGACTGCCAACTGGAAGACTATTTAAGATCTTGTGTTAACTCATGCCCCAACATTTCAACAAGGTTTCTTATCTGTTTTGAAGTTACAGGAACACAAGGTAAAGCAAATCAAACTAAAAATATTGCATGCACAAAATGTGGAGCTCATAAGACTGAAACAAGTAGTTTGACAACAAAATCATGCACCCCAACTACCAACCAACTAAGAATTTCCCTTACAAGCTAAATGAAGACATTTATGGCTTTCCCTTTCATTGTCACTGCAGTTTGGAAGAGAAAGTGTCACTTTTTCAGAATCCTAAAATAAATCTATGCAAGCTCAAAATATTAATTTAAGAAGACATTTCCACAACAGTCGACGTAATACCGCAGGAAATACATAAGGAATGTACTTACCAATTACCACGAGGTATATTCCTGCCCAAAAATCAACAGCAGGTGACAGTTTGGACATGTATTTATCATCCATGTTTGTCCAGTCAGTCGTTAAAGCAGACACACAAATTATTTCCAGCAGGACAAACAAAAACACATGTAATAGGTTGTCAAGTCTAGTCTGAAATGTACCTGCACTAAATTTTTAAAAGACTGGGCATATTGTTTTCTGTCTCCTCTGTCAGCCCTCTCTGTGTGATGTTGCATCTGACACCTAATATACAGGCATGGACAGTTTACTGCACGGTACAATACACAGTGGCACAAATGATCGACATACCCCCCTCCACCCTGCCACATACACAAGCCACACCAATGTACGCACAAATGCAACTGCGCACGCACACACACACACGCAGCTAATGCAGATTATGATTACTAACAATGCTCATCCTCAAAAAAACCCCACTTCACTTAGACACACATGCACGTACACACACACACACACACACACACACACACACACACACACACACACACACACACACACACACACACTCAGACACCTAGACTGGATCTATAAAAGCCAAAGGTAATTACGCCGGATGATGTCGGCTCCAGCAGAGTGTTGGAAAGGTGATTCATCACTTAATTTTGTATTAAAATTACAAAAGACAGCCTTTTATATTTTACATTAATTCATGAATCAAATGCTAAGGTACTTAAAACTAAATTGGTCTATACTTCAGACAGTCTTTTTGGAACATCATGAAAAATGAAGAAGGAACAGGAGCATTATTGTCTATTATGTTTTTGATTGAAGATTGGATAGAACATAAAATGGAATGGGATTAATATTCTTACTCGGGGGGGATTTACAGTATGGTGCAAAGTAGGCCGCTGTCTGTCCATGAATATAATGCATGTCTGTGTGTATTCTGCTGTGCTGGGTTCAAGATGGATTGTGGTAAAGATGGATTATGATGTGCTTTTCATACATGAATGTCTAGTTTCTTATTCTTCAAGCATTTAACCTGTACAAGTTTTGACGTCATTGTTCTTTTTTCACTTGCCCAGTCCAGCAAGTGGGTCAGAAATCCACTTGCCCAAAGTCAATTTTTACTTGCCTCTATATAAATTGTTTGATTTATTAGTGATTAGCAAATAACAAGTAGTAGAACTTGTAACTAGCAATTTTTGAAACATGATAATGCTGTGATAATCAGTTTTGCAATTACCTGATTTGCCTCAGCATTCATGTTTCATACAGGCACCGGTGAGGCCCTGGAGGAAGGGTTGTCAGCAGCTCTCTAAGCCGCCATGTTATTGAGATGCTGTCGGATCTGGTTATCCCATCTTGCTCTCTCAAAATAATGGCAAACTGCCAATTATTTTGTTGGAGTGTTGCCCGCATCTGCTGACATCATCCAACTAATCTCCTGTTTCTGGAAAATTAAAATGCCTGCTTATGTGTCAGTTCACAATCTTTGTCTTATGTGTCAAACTCTGAGAGGAGATGAGAAGAAAGAAATAGCTAAGGAACGAGCAATCTTGCTATCATCAGCTTGATGTGCTTAATTCCGTTATACCACTTGCTTGATCAGGCAAGTGAGTTACTAGATTTACTAGCCCAATGTACCAATCCTTATTGTTGAGTCCTGCTGTATGTGCATCGCATTGAATTCAAAACATCTGAATTCAGAAGTAGGAACATCAGAGTTTTACATCAGTTTTTTGTACGGACTCCATGGATAGCTGAACCTATGACCCTAGTTAATATAGCCTACAGCGAGTCTTTACCTTGCACCTTCTCCACATTTATCTGAGTGATCTTTGCACCTCTCTAAGTGTGAAAAGGGCAGTGAAAACATCAGAGTTCACATACTGTCTCTGAGGTATAAAAATGCTGTCATTGGTTGCGGGTGTAGCTGCTGTGATCATGTACAATTATGATATTGTCATATGCTGCAGTTCTACTTGGAAGTGATATTTTGGTCTATTCATAAGCAGAACAGTGAAGAAAAGAAACGTGGTGTTTTCACAGTCTTTGTTAAGTAGCGGAACAAAAGAAGGCAGTGTCCAAGGTTCATGGACATTTTCCAAGAATTGCTGAAAAATCTATACACCAGTCAGTCAACATATTTGCTACATGGGCAAGTGTTACATCCATGAACGTGTTAAAAGCAGTTACCGTGTCGCACAGAATATCATCTCTGGCTAATGGAGTGGGACAAGGGAATGCTTGCAGTCATGCAGTCTTTTGTCAAAACCAAATTCACTTTATAACAGCAAAAAGTGGTTGACTTCAGCTAAGCACGTTTGGAATTTCTGTTTGCTGTTTAAGTGTTGG
Organism: Lutjanus campechanus; assembly: GCA_027495735.1. Taxonomy (NCBI): domain Eukaryota; kingdom Metazoa; phylum Chordata; class Actinopteri; order Lutjaniformes; family Lutjanidae; genus Lutjanus; species Lutjanus campechanus. Next base: position 16,815 of record JAJHUR010091207.1, read on the forward strand.
CCAATGTGTTTCTCAGTTTGCTTGTTTTATTTATAGAACTGTATAGAGTGTAGTATATATACTGTATGCAGTGTAGTATGCTGAAAAAAGTAATTACTGTTATAGCTGACTACGTAAACTGAACTCAACTGCACTTTAACTTGAAGTGTTTATTTTTTCCAAATATTTAATTTTAAGGTGTTGTGCCTACCTTACAAAATCAAATGCTCTAGGTCAAATATTAATTGCAGAATAGAAAGAAGAGATGTGAATACATTATAGCAAAAAACAAATGAGCAAAAGAGATCAAACAAAGACAGACAGAAAGAGAGGAAGAAAAAATGTCTATTCTGCCTCATAGAGTGGCAGAACCTTAATAGCATTCACATCAATATCACCACATGACTCCCAATATCACCACATGCCTCACCCACTTACTATAACAGGCATGCATACATGTATGGATAGCGTTCAAAGTTTACATTTGATTATTTGAAGTAAGCCATAGCTGCGGAGGACAGGCTTTGACAAGTGAATGGCAATACTTTAGAATAAATGAATTTGGCAATACTTTAGAATAAATGAATTTGTCTTTTGTAGCATTTTTGCAAACTTATGCAGGATGTAAATATTCCTCCTACCTGTACTGGTTGTCTGTCTGCCTGCTGGTGGAATCCTGGTATGGACCAAACAACCTGCTTGAGACACCTGGAAAAGATGGGTCTCGGTCAGCCTTTGAGTGGACTCTGGTGAGGTTTGTTGTGATGTGAAAACAAACGAACCAGGTACAGGATTTTATAATCGCTGATATGTGATTTCAGCATGATAAAAACTAATAAATCCTAATTGTGAAATATGTTCAGGAAGTGATACTATATATTTCTGCAAATCATTTAGTAACCATGGCAACACATACCCCATCAGCGAAGATATTTTCCCTTATTAAAAGGTAAAAAGCTGTTTATTATATTATATATGTATATTATTATATGGCCATTAGTTCCATAAACCAGTCCTGATGGAATGCTTTTTGAAATTTTATTGTCAGCATTAGTACTCACACTACAACAATGAAAGATGTAGAGAGCTATCAGAATGTCAGAAGTGTAGTATCAGTAGTAGAATATATGTGTGTGTGTGTGTATGTGTATATATATATATATATATATATATGTGTGTGTGTGTGTGTGTGTGTGTGTGTGTGTGTGTTTCATAGCGAAATAAGGATCACTTTGGGATACTTGTGATCCTGGCTTATAAGATTAACACACACTCAGCCATATGTAGACTGAATGTTTCAGGAGATTACCAGAGGCTTTTATCCATCTACATGGATGTTTGTCTTGTCATCTCTTGGTTCATAGTGGTTTTGAATAGTATTGCTGAATTAAGCTAAGAATTGAAGGTGCTGTGTTTCGTCTCTTTGTCAGACATCCAGAAGAGAGGCTTTTCCATCCACCACAACACCATTTGATAACACTTCATCTAAAGGGGTGTCCATAATACGGTCATTACACTGTCATAACCATGTAATGACACCTGTCATGAACATGTTTGTGTCTGTTGTCATTTAGTATAATTTGGTCAGTTATTTCATTTTAATGCAGCTTGACGTGATCAAACTTAAAAACAATGTTTGACTTCATGTTTTAACATTACATCATACTGTCATATGTGGTTGGTTTTGACACTGGTTGTCATGAGACGATTATAAGCATGTCATAAATATTTCCCTTGCCCTCAAGTAAAGTGATACATTTTGGACTTGTCATCAAGATGCCATAAAATGTTATAGAGCCAATTTGATGACAGCGCACAGTACCAAGGTGATTCGGCTTACAGTTACCTGATAGACAGATAGTGCTCCTGACAGATAGTGCTAGATTAGCTCCTGTTCCTGTTCCAATAAGCACATGGAACTATTCAGTCTTTGTCCATGTTGTGTCCCCTGTAACCCTGCAACTGAACAGTTTGTGCACCTGCAGGAAGGCACCAAGAAACCGCTAAATCTTAAAAGCTTCTACAAGAAACTTTCATATTGTGTTGATTTTGGAGGCTCCTGTGGACAGCAGTATAAAATTTCCACTGTAATAACCACAAAATATATCATAAAAAGATACAGTTATCAAAACAAAAGTCTTCTCCTGCTTCTTTTTAACTTGCTAATTTCACAGAGAATCTGACATGATTGTAGACATCAAGAACAGCCATACAGAAATAGCTAGTTATCTTTTGGATGGTCTTGTTAAATTAAGTAGGTCATATAGAGCCATTAGTATTAAATTGAGAGAGTTTTATAACCAGTAAAAGAAAAAACTTCTTAAAGTAGCTTTAAATTCTAAATGAATGCAATGAAAGAAATTATTAAAAAGTAGATAAGTTAATTAAAATTAAAAGCATTTTTTAATCATGCAGCATTCAAAACAATCCTTCATGCCTTCGAAAACAGATCCTAGAGTGTTCTTCCAGGTTACCGTATGTGTTTTATGTGCATAAACTTCAGATTTTACAGATCATTGATTTACAGGTCATGCTGTCATGCAGGTCTATTTTTCATCCAAATCTTGACAAATAATATGTACATGGATTATTAGAAATACAGTAATTTGAGGCTTAGGAATCATCCTCTTCAGTAATCACAGCCCTTTTGTTACAACTGTGGGCATGGCAACCTAAGCCACAAAGCTGGGTATAGAGAAGTCATTTGTTTTGACGTGTGATCTTCCATTCAGAGACACTCCAAGGGTTTACACTTGGTTTCAAAAGAGAGATCTGTTGCTGAACAGGTAGGCTACTGAAACACAGATGAACATGCTGCAGAGAAATCTTCATTACAAGAGGTGTTTTGCTTATGCAAAAACAAAAAAAAAAATCTATTTTAACAAGATATTTATGTGCCTCAGAACAATTTTCTGAAATGAATGATAAAGCTGCTGCGTGTTTGGAGGGAGAGAGGTAGAGAGAGAGAGAGGTAGAGAGAGAGAGAGAGAGAGAGAGGTAGAGAGAGAGAGAGAGAGAGAGAGAGAGAGAGAGAGGGAGAGAGAGAGAGAGAGAGAGAGAGAGAGAGAGAGAGAGGGAGAGAGAGAGAGAGAGAGAGAGAGGGAGAGAGAGAGAGAGAGAGAGAGAGGGAGAGAGAGAGCTGT
>JAJHUR010091208.1:9762-34083 GCA_027495735.1 Lutjanus campechanus
ACATTTTGTGTTTGTTTTGTGTGGTTTTTTTTTAAACGTTTTATCCGTGGTCACCGTTCACTGCCATTGTACTGGATGAGGCTGCTACCCTGTTTCTCCTAAAACTCCAGGATTGTTTTGTGAACTGAAGACCTTCACTCATCATCACATCGGCATAGTGGTGAGTACATACTGAATGGCTTATTCTTACAAAGTGGAATATCACTTTAATCATCAATATAGTTGGCATAAAAGAACATTGGACTCTTGGTGTGTTTTTTGTGTCTTTTTAAATATACAATGAATTTGATGCCTGCAATATGTTCCAACGAAGTTGGGACGGGGGCTTGTTTACCACTGTGTTATATCACCTTTCGTTCAACAACACTCAGTAAGTGTTTGGGAACTGAGGACAGTGAATGTTGCTTGCTTGATACTACTACGACATTGTTGTATTTTGTGTGTCATAATGCATTGCTCATTTTCAATGAGAGATGGGTCTGGACTGCAGGCAGGCCAGTCTAGTACCTGCACTCATTTACAATAAAGTAGCACTGTCTTAACACATGTCAAATGTGCCTTGGCCTTGGCTTGCTTAAATAAGCAGGGGTGTCCCTGAAAAAGATATTGTCTGGATGGCAGCATATGCTGCTCCAAAACCTGTATGTACCTTTCACCATTAATGGGGCTTTCACTTAGGCCTGGGTGATACAGTGATAACAGTAGCTACTGTACACACGTCATCGATAGCATTAAAAAAAGCGATTTGATAAAGCATTCGATAATTTTATTTAAATGCATTGAATGCAAACTGCCATAAAAGCACAAAATTACTAGGCCCCAGCTCATAGCCAGCCTGTCTTATCCTTCGATAATGGAGGATGCTACAAATGACTCACGAATAGCCAATCATTTAACAGACAAGCCCCACTTGTGTGCCACCCCTGGTTTGTGAACAGTCTGTCATATTTTTAGGTGCTACAGTGACACGCAAAGAGCCAGTCATTCCACGGGTGTGTTTTTTGGTTGCCCCGTCGACACGTGAGAAATAGCATGGAGTGACACGTGAGACAACAAACAGTGTGAGTGACATGCGAGATGAAGTGCGGATGAAAAACGACAGGGCAGCTCACTGATGTGGCAGTTAGTTGTTTTTTTTAAGCCGGACAACAACTATCAGAGGGAGGCTTGTTCATATGTAGGGAGCAGAAAGGTTGGTGGTGTTTCTGGATGTTGTTGATATATGGCTTACTCTTTGTATGGAAGGATCTAAACTTGCATTTGTAGATGGAGCAACAAACTTTGCTTTCCAAAGTGTTCCCAAGCCCGTGTAGTCCACAATCATGATACCATTACCTGTTACCAACCTGTTTACCTGTGGAATTTTTGGAACATAAAACCACTACAGTTCAGAATGCACTGTTCTGTCCTGCTCCAATAGGAAATAGATTGTACCAAAGTAAAGATGCCATTTCAATATGTTAATGGAAACTAGAGCTGAACAATTATCTCAGTTTTAACGAAATCGCAATATGGTCTACTGCAATTAGTGTCCTGGCCAACACATCATTCTCTAGACTTCAGAAAATATTTTTGTTTACTACAGATCCCTGAAAAAAAAACAACACACCATAATTGTTTTAATGTGTTTTTCAATGAAAATTAGAATAATGATGTAAAAATGATAATTTCCTCTAATATTGCAAATCATATTTGCATGTATCAGACAAAATAATTGCAATTAGATGTTCATCAAAATTGTTAAGCCCTAATGGCGACTCTATAACTGATCACCATGGTATTTCACTAGCATTTTGAAATGTTGGAGAAAAAGAATATTGAGGTAATTCATTGTGAGTTTTTTCAAAGTATTTTAGATATTTCATATTTACAAATTGTTGCCCACATGGGCCATATATTTCTCCCTCATCCATATTCCTGCAATCTTGCCCTCATCAATAATGCATGCGAGATCAGGATCCCCTCTCTCTCCATTGCCATTCGTTCATTATGCAGAAGGGAGACTGTCATTCTCTTAACCAACATCTTGTTCTCTCCATCTCCCACTTTGTTGTTGTGTTTTATACTTCAGTCTAATTTTTTTCTCTTCATACGGCTTCTGCATGTTCCTCCACACGCAGCACAGAACTATACATAGGTTAGAACTACTGAGCAATGGAGAGAGGGAGACTTGGAGAGAGCTGCAGAAAGGTAGGTAGGTAACTAGGGAGGGAGGGGAGGGAAGGAGGGAGAGAATGAGTCATAGCTCGTCCCACAGGACTGAGTGGGCTGGCTGAGTGGAGGAGGATGGCGTCAGCAGTAGGCCTGACAATTTAAGAAGACACATTAAAAGAGGAAGAAAGAGAGAGACGAAGAGAGCTAAGACTTAGTAGTGGTTGGACGGAGAGAGATATTGATGGGAGGGGTTGATGCGGAGGGGGCGGAAGGCAGGAAGGGGTATCCTCAGCAATGAGAGAGAAACGAGAGAGGGGGTGGCAAGGAGAAGGACAGAGAGAGACGTAGATGGAAAAAGAGAAACCCTGTCTTCCGCTGCATTTGACCATTCATGCCCCCCGCATCTGTGTTTTGTGTCTTGTCAATTAGGATGTTTTTTTCCCTCCATATCTTTGTCACTTTCATCATCTAAGTGTTCCAACTCAGTTTTTATTAACAGAACAGTCGCCATAATTGCTTTTACATTGCTCATGGCAGAAAATATGTACAGTGTTCTAGAGTGTCTGTGTGTGCTGGCCAGTGATGCATGTATATATATTTGCTGTGTGATGCGCAGACTCTGTTTTAGTGTGAATGTGCCCGGACCGTTCCTCTACAGTCCCGAGCGCTCTGCCAGCCCCTCGTCCCCTCCCTTTGTGAGATTGTGTAACCGATGCAAAGGGGAATCCTCTCTGACATAGACAAACACTGGTACACACACACACTGCGAGCGCTGCTGATATATAATATGTGCAGGCACTGAGCTTGCACAAACTCTGCCATTACTACACACACATCAGCCTCCACTCTGCGAAGACATAACCTTGCTGCCTTTTGTGAAATGGGTTCTCTCTGACGTCAGATGGGTGAGGTGCGCGCTTGAATACAGAGGAGCTGAATTGGGTCGAACTGCCTGTGTAAGTCTCTCCCACTGCTGTCTGTGGGTTTGTACGTGCTTGCGCACTCCTGTTTGCAGCGTTCTGCGCTTCCATTCACCTTCATCTTTCATTCAGCCTCTGCAGAGAAAATGGAGAGGCATGTCTGCTACACATGCTTCTCCATTATGAAATTTGAACTAATGCAATGAATGAAATAAATGACTGATAACAGAAGCAGCTCTCAGTCATTACCCACACAAATTGTAGGAATAGACGGTGCTCATTCTCTGTTCACTTGCACTCTGGCTGTCATTAATGAGAAATAACCAGAGTCTTAGGGAACAGATAGCCACTGTAGTTTCATCTGTCCATCTATAGTGTCTCTGCACTGTAAACTGTACTGTAATCTCTTTTATTTAAATTAGGGCTGCACAAATAATTTAGAATATTTTCAAAATCACAACATGGCCAATGCAATATCCAAATCCTAGATGCTGCATTTTATTTATTTAATTTTTTTGATAAAGGAAAATGTGTCACAAATCAGCATTCTGATAAAGTACTAGAGTGCTGCAGAGATGCCCTGACTTACAAATCTTGGTCTCAAGAGCTCAATAAATGTTGCATCATGATTTTTTAAATAGTTTTTTCAGTGAAAGTGAATATTGTGGTGCAAAAATGATTTCCACATTTCCACTAATTGTTACTCATAATGCAGTTGAAATATCTGCCAAAATAATCTGATTTGGCTATGATTTTATTTTTTACTTGTTTTTTTCATATTGTGCAAGCCTAATTTAATGTATTTAATATGTATATATGTACCTATTTATTTAATTTTGTGTCAGTCCTCTTTACTCTATTGTTGTTTTTTCCTTCAGGTTTTACCTAACATTTTGTCTCTTACAATTGCTAAATTACTGATTCTTTTTTTTCATCCAATCCAAAATCCCCCCCACCCCCAAATAAAGCCCAGTGGTGCTGTATACTTCTTATACAATAAGCTTAAGAGTTAGAGAAAACATTTAGATCCTCAAATGAAATATTTTGAAACCAAGATGTGATTGATATTTTGATTTAAGAAGCTGCTTATAACTATTTATAAAGATTAGTGTAATTTACTTTTCTTTGGATCCACTAATTAATTAATTTCAGTTCAGCTCAACAGTGTAGGTTAACCTTTTGCCAAATATACCCTGTTTTTAAAATCACAACTTAGTGCTCATTGGCAACTGTTGTTTTTGGCCCCATGTGCATGATGTCTTTTAGTTAATCTGTTAGTTATCTCATCAGTTAAAAGACTTGTTATAGGCAAGCTTGCCACTCTAACCAGATGCCATACAGGAGAATTCCTCTCAATTCTTTGGCTTGCCCTGCTGCTAACTATTGCTGAGACCCTGACCCAGCTTGACCTGGAGCAGCTAAATTTGACAGTGAGCTCATACCTGCATGAAATATTTAGCTCAGCTAGCCTAGTGTCTGAAGTGGCGATATACATTCTGTGCGCTTTAACACGAACACATGCACACCGTGTCGACTGGACAGATAGCTCTTGCTGTCTCTTTCACTCACTGGCTCACTCACTAGCTGGTGCACACACTCTGCTCCATTCAGGGCTCCCATTGGCATTCTTTGGTGTGGTAACCTGACACAGTGGGCAGGGCAGTGTGTGACCTGTGTGTCTCAGCTGGTTGCCTGTCATCAGGAGGGCCTGTGTAAGGCCAGTTATGTGTGTGAAGTGGGTCAGGGTGTCCTGCACTGCATTATGACAGATGATGAGGATGATGGTGATTTTTTCTGTGCGCCCATTGTATGTCTGCCTACAGGGCCCATCTACCTGTGCATGTGATTTTATGAATCAGTTTTTATCAGTTTTTTTATCAGTTTTTTAGGAAGCTATATTTTTTCCAGTGTGTAAAGTTGTCATTGTGTATACACAAATTCAACAAAAGTCAATTTCACACTAATAAATATCCTTCTCAAACAGCTTAATCTTTTTTTAACCAAAGCTAAGCAAAAGGAGAATTTCCTATTTCCTTTGTTAAAGAAAATGCAATGCTAAGTTACTATTTTTAAGACCATTGAATTGATAGTGACACCTGCAACTGAGATGGTGTACAATAGTTGAAAGAAAGTGCCTTAAAGAATTTAGACATCCTAATTTGTTGGGCTGTGGAGATTTCTTCACCTAATCGACGCTATTGATTATGAAAATGTTGATTTGCATATCGTGCTCTGACACATCGTTATGAACTGCTGCACCCGGTCAGAGTATGGATTCACCTGGAGAACAAGCTGCAGAGAGCAAGCCTCGCCATGATCATCTAAAGTGTAGGTATAGTTTAGACAGACATGCAACAATTTGGTTCTCTTTAGCTCCACAAACTGGACGTGCATTACCACAGCAGGACAAACTGCTCCACATGAGTGCTGAAACTGTCCCCCTCCTACAGCTGCAGCAGCAGCAGCATTGTCCCATTTACTTTCTGTCAGCACCCAAGCATGACCTCTGAGCATTATAAACACGTGGAACATGTTTTTGTTAGTAGAGGTCATTTTAATTAGACTTTCTAGAAGTTTCTTTATTATCACCTCTGTGTTAAAAGTGCCGGATGTACCACTGCTGTTAACTTTACACCATGTATCATTTGACGGTGTTATTTGGCCGTTTTGTACTGTCCGTTCATTTTATCAGCCACTTATGAGTGAGAAGTATTTTCTTTGGGCCACATTGATGCAGAAATACGCTACTAGTGATCACCTGCATATGACTCCAGTGATTAAATAACTGCATGTCATAACCAGTTTGTTTTTAGCCAAGATATTGATTTTTCAGTTCAGTAAAGGGTTGACAGTGATTAGTTATTGAATTAATAATAATTTGATTGTTGAACCAGCTCTGGGATTATTCAGTGTTGCAAGCAGGCAAGGGAAAGGGATACAGAAGGATGCATGCTGATTTTTGTAGTAGCGGAATTAGTCAATGCTTCAATCGTTGGTACCACAAACTTCTGAAATGAGCAACTAGTATTATAGAGAACTGAATTAATGTTGTTCTGTAAGGAGACCAGTTTGAAAAATGATAGGCCTACAGATACCACAGAAGTGATGGTTTCACAGGTTGCCTTACAGGAACAAGAAGAAATCTGTCATCAGTTTAGAACTTCACAAATCACAAATCACAATATTAAATGGGTCGTAAATATTTTCTCTTAATGCTCGATCACAGCATCCCTGTCATGCTATATTACAACAGCCTGTAGTGTTAATGGTTTTAAGAGGCCAGCATGATGTGGATCACCTCTTTTGCTATGATGTAACTGGCCAGAGTCCTGTGTGAGTCAGCGGCCCTGCTGCATGTCTGCAGCCACATGTAATGATGCAAACAGTTGGCACAGAGATGCCAACATCAGGCTGACCGACACACTGACTGAATTGGGACACAGGCTGAGATTAGTGCTGCTGTTGTTGCTGGTATTGTAGACATTGAGTCTGCAGTGTGCAGCCTGTACTATGACACATTATAGTAGAGTTCTTATTCCTGGATAACAATTGGTGTCAAGTAACCAATCAGAATTACTCTGTGTGAATTTGGAGTAACATGAACTCTGTTGTGTTAAACTCAGGGTTCCCTGTCTGTTTAGATAGTCATAGTTATGAAATGTGGGCATGTACATCTATATTTAAGGGACTATTGCTGTCTAATAATGGTATGTCAAAGGCAACTGTATTCATTGCATAGATTAGAAGAGATCATTTATCATCTTAAATGCTTTATCAGCTACACAAATTTGACTTTCTCCTACTTGTGGATTGGCATATTCAGGATTTATCTGTCCCAATATTGATAATGCTTAACAATACCAATACTTATTGATGCTACTTTCATAGTCAAGTTTGATGCAAGAAATAAAGACACGGCATGCCAGGATCTTAAGGTCTTTGGTCATCTCTGGAGCAAAGGAGTAGCAACTTGTCACTGAAATGAGAAAAGCTGGTCTGGTCCACAGCTTAAGTTAGCTTGTACAGAAATTGTTGGTGACTGTGGAGCTAACCCCCTTAAGCAATATGCTACACACAGGAACTTGGCTTGGGTCTATAATGCCTCGCACATGCTCTGTATCTCTCAGCTGCATACTGGCTAACAGCTATATTAAAGTAAATGAATGTTACATGAATGTCACTGTTTATCCAGGAGCTTGTCAATATTTCGGTACTAACCAATCAGGAACCAGTATCATTTTAGTACCGGGTCATGATATCCATCCCTACACTTGATATGCCATGACCTGGGTGACTGAGAACCCACATTGTTGTTGGAATCATAGTCTAAGAGTGGAACACCAGCAGTGGCATATCCTGGTCTCTTTTTCTTTTTATCCTGCCCTGTTCTCTCTGCTTCTGTGTGTCCATCCTTCTCAGTCTCTGCACACTGCAATCCACGTATTTATTTTTAATATCATTCTTCTCCTTGCCCTTCTCACTGGTACTCGCTCAACACAAATGGCAGCAGTTGAGAATGACGTTACCATCTCCTTGGCAACCCTGTGGGCCGGTTTGTGTGTGTGTGTGTGTGTGTGTGTTGAGGGAAGCAGGGGGGAGTGTTGAGGAGAAAGCTGAGGGAGCATAAGAGAGAAATGGGCGGAGGAGGAGAGAATAGGTAAAGCTGGTTTATTCATAAGCACCCTGGCTCTGATTCACAATTTGTCCTACAGCCCCTCCCTGCTATTACGCTAGGATAGTTCTCACAGCCATGAGACTGACACTTGAGATGAATGATTATCTATGCTTTCTAATCCAAAACCATTCATTCTTTCTGTGCAAGAACACACTGTGTGTGACACTGGGTGTGTACGCGAGCAAAAGGAGGAGATTACTTCGAAGAGACTGTGTCAGGCAGTTGTGTCTGCCTTCAGTAGATAGCGTGGTTCTATTATGCTGCTGTATGGCAGGCTTGTATAAGCAGTGTGGGGTTGGGGCATGTGGGTGTCCTGGTCAGTGAGGTGGTGTAATGCTGCTGATGCTGCTGCTGATGACGCCTTTGCTGTTGCATTGCCTGGGTTTTCCCCACAGTGGGAATCCCTGCCTCGTTTGTTCACTCATCTCATCTATCCTGCAGCACAGCACAGAGGTACACACAGGGACATGCATGAATTGCACTCATCCACACTGCATTCTTATAATCTGGAAATGGCGCTTTTGATGCCTGAGTTTGTGCCTGCTTGCGCTTTCATGCATGTATGCATATAGGATTTAATACTAGACTTGCACCGATTACAATTTTTTGGGCCAATCCTGATTTCTGATTTGCAGAGTGCTTGGACGGCCGATACCGATTTTGGCTGATTCCGATTTCATTTTTTCCAAACCACTTTACAGCACACAAGATATTGCAAAATTTTCTAACTTTCCTTTATTAGAACATTTTAACCAAGATACAACCAGCTTTTCAATAATCATGTCTTTGCTAAAACACACTGTACATTAATAATTAATATGTAACTTTTGCCTGGAAAATATTAATCCCTACACCCCCAAAAGGCTATTTGTGGGCTCTGTCAAACTACGAAGTACGAAATTGTGTAAAAATAACTACAGAAAATAACAGTAAAACAGTACAGAACAAACAAACAAATGAACAGAGTCGGGATCAGCACCTTGGAAAGCGCCACGGCATCAGCGCCTTGAAAGAGCACCTGGGCAAAGCATGTTATAGCATGCTATAAATGTAATCATTAATTGTCGCATACTGGGCACTACTGAAAACAACATGTAGAATACAGTGTATACTGGTGTCGTAGGCTATGCAGTATGTGGTTTCGAATACAGCCCAAGTTGGCCGGCGGGCCGTAGTTTGGACACCTCTGGATTAGTCGTACCAAACGTTTTCGGTGTTGTTCCTCCATGCCCTATTTTAGCCTTGCAGGTGTTGCATACTGCAAACTTGTTATCCTCCTCACACACTTTAAAAAATTTCCATACAGCCGACATGGTGTAGGTCACCAAAACCGCGAGTTGCACATGTGTTTGTTTGTGCGCTGCTGATGTTATTGACCTGGGCAGGCTGACATAAGGGCTGAGTCATTGTGGAGGTTCAAGGACTGCTCACTGCTTTGCAATGCCTTAGCATATAACCGAAAAGAAGAGGCAATGCGTTTGCTTAGTGTGGTTTTTCTTTTTTGTTTGTTTGTTTTTTTTGCTGCCACAGTGCGGTGGGAATTTGACCGGTGCTTTAGACTGGCAAATTTTAGACTGACCGGCCGGTCACAGGTCATGGCCGATCATGTGAAAACCAGCCCGACCCCGAGCATTGCCGATTAATCGGTGCAAGTCTATTTAATACATACTTTTCATCTTTCATTCAACAAGCACACGTAACTTATGCTGCCATTGACCCCTTGATACCCGAGGATGTAGGCTTGTAGGACAGATGGATTGTTATTCATCTGTGTTGCCTGTATGTGTATGGGTGACGTCAGAGTTAGTGCTTCACAGCCAGAATTTACCCCAAAGCTGTTTGCAATTCTGTGTCATGTTTGTCCATGCTGGAAAAATGGGTTTAATGATGTGAATCAGAGGAAGTAAGTGAGGGCAAGGGAGAATACTAGTCATGATAAGGATCTGTTTATTTCAAATATTGCTGTAATTACAACAATGTTGTTTATGTGTGATGTATGTTGTAGGCTATGTTCAACCATAGCTGGACTACCCAGGGCTCCAGAGTAACTTTTTTTCACTGGTAGCAGTAGTGCAACCAGCTTTCTCAGTCCTTTTTTTTGGCACAGCATGATATTAATCTATGATTTTGCCTGCTTTACACTTAAATTATTATTCATAATAATTATAGTTTTTGCTTGTTAAATGAAATTTTATTTAAGACACACTGCACACATTAAAAGCAAAATGTGCTATAATTTTATGTATTAAAAATATTCAATTAAAAAATTTGAATATAGACTAACATTTGCAATAGATAATGAAGGAAAAGCCCTGCTACTGAAATCTAACTCTACCTAAAATACAAACAACTTTAAGGGAACATTTGTTAGCATGTTGTTGGGCATCAGTGTGTTGGGGTTCTGGTGGATCAATCACATTGGGCTCGATTGTTTAGTCTGGAGTTTGTTGCTCAGATTATGCTCTGTGCACATCACATAGCCACTTTAAATGATCGCCTCAGTCTTGAAACACTAAACTGAAAAATACTAAACTGCCCATGGAAAGAATTAACATGTAAGAGTGACCATTCTTAGACAAAAGCTCTGTTTGTGTTGTCTACTTCTCTTTTTTTAAGAGCATAGCACATCATGTGAAATAGCTTTTCTCTGAATCACATATGTCTCAGACTTTGCTTCTCATCTTGTCTTTCCTGTGTGTGTATCTCGGTCACTGACTTGAGTCATAGTGTTTATTGCAATGCACAGATTTTATTGGCTTAGAAGGATCACATGAGACGTTCGCAATGAATACATTAGATATGTGTATTTCCTGGGACACTAAACCAGTGCTGTAAATGCTAGAAAAGCTGCACAGGTTAAAATTGAAACGCTTTGTCAAAATATTTCTCCCAGATTTGGCCACTTGCTTGAATGTGACCAGTCGAGACAGCCTAGAGCCCTGCTGCCATTCTGCTCCAGTCCTGCATTGCATTCTTAATTCTATGTTGAACTGCCAGTCTGACAGCTACACTTAATCAACTTATTTCATTGATTCTTTGTGCAAGCAGATAGAGCGAGCAAACACTGCAAATCTGAGGAGCTACATCATAGCACAGTTCTGAACTGTTAGTTAAGAACAGATTTTTAACCCGTTCTTTCTCAGAAAAAACACATTTCCCATTCATAAAACATGGTGCCCACACTTTAAACCGGCATTTTAAACAGTGTGAAAGGCACATAATGAACAATTTAGCAGGTTTTGGAAGATTAAGCCAGACTCGAGGTTCTTTTTTTTATAAGCCCTATGTGCCAGTCTGCTCTGAGCTTTCCGCTGCTTTGTCCCCCCTCCCTGCTACAATCAGCAGCAGCAGCAGCAGCGATGAGTCACTCAGTGTGTGAAACATGACGTCATCCGTGTCTTCCTCTTCTGCTCTTGGTGTTCAGGGCTCCTGACTGGAGGACAGACCATGCTGCTGCACTGAGCCGGAGGGAGAGAAAAGAGAGAGGCCCCATTGACCGCTGAGGTAGCGTGCCCCTCCCTCTTGTCTGGCTGGCTAGCTGCTTCCTCTTCAGTTCACCTGATCGCTGTGAATATTGCTGCCTTTTTTTGTTGTGCATGTGGATATTTCTGTCATATTCTACAAAAGTTGTTTCTTTTCAAGTGAGTTTGTAACAATACTGGGAAAATTAAGCCTCTAAATACTTTGTCTATTTTTTTATAAAGCACAAAATAATCTTGTCGAGAAGTTTATTTTGTAATTGATTCCTGTGAATGAAATGAAAATGTTCTAGCTTATGTTAAAACACCCTTCTTTATAATAGAAGTAAGTAAAAGTGACAAAACAGCCTTATTTGGTTTGCTTTTCCCCAATCCTGTTAACATATCCAACTGGATAGCTATTGGTTACAAATTAAGATGTTAATCTGAACTGATGATGCAGTTACTGTATCTGTTTGGATTAACCTGCTAACCCAGATAGGGGTTTTCCCCTAAGATTGGACAGTTTATGCTTAAAATGTAATAAGAAAAAACCAGTAGAAGAAATCAGTAATGTAACTTATGTAATTTTAAATGCTGTTTTCACATTTTCTTCCATTTGTGTGTTGTTTCCTCACAGCCCCACCCCAAAGGTTAACGCTTGCTATGGACTGCGCTTCGCCCCCTGCTGCAGCCCAACCCAGTATACTACCTTAGTGGGTTCCCCTCATCTTCCTGTGTGGTTCCCATCCAGACTCACAGTACAGAGTCCAGCACAGATCTGGTACCACCTACAGGTAGATAGTATAGTAGTACACTCTCACACATGCAGTTAACTGTATTTGTCTCTGTCTCTTCCTCTCTGCTTTCCCTATGGTCATTCATTGCCAAAATCTTTCGGCCCTCTGGGGTTTAAAATTGTCGAAGCCCTGAATTTCCCTCTTTTCCCACAGCCACTCCTGGGTTCTCCACCCAACCCCCTCCCCAACTCCCACCCTCTCCCCCTCCCCTAAGAAGATGTCAGTGAGCCTGACAACAGACATCCAGCAGGAGGGAGAGAGTGGGCCACTCATCGAGCCCTGCGGTCGAGGCAAGACCTCCCCTCAACCACAGGGCACCAAGGAAGGGACAGGAGAGGGCCTGGAGCCTGAAGATAGCTCCCCACAGGATGCACAGGTGCGAGGAAGAGGCAATTTTTAGACTATTACACTGTATATCACAATAGTGGATTTGTCAATCACATTTGAGTGTTTACATGCTCGGAAATAAACTGGCTGCAGCAAATTCAGCATTTGTATACATTTGGTCCCGCCTTCTCTCTACAGCTTTAAGTGTCAGTTTTAACCAGAATTTGGATTTAGTTATCTTGTATACAATGACACACTGCTAGAGGAATCCCTGTCCGTTCAATTCACTGCTGTCACAGTGATAGTTTAGCTGTCAGAAGTATGTAAAAGGCATATGCTATATGTGTTTTAAAACTCCTGTTATAAACCCATTAGGTACATGTACCCTTGGTGTGTGCAAATCTTTTGACGGGCTGCTCAGAAAAATTAAACAACACAAGATAGTACAGTAGCAAGAAATTTACCCCTGCACAATTTTAATCCATTCTGTTTATGTCATACAAATTCAATGTTGAAGCCATTTCAGTGGAAATGGTTCAGTTCAGTCTCTTTTCAGGCGTGTCTTATCTGCATCATGCACCTTGTTATTGAGATTATTAAAGTAACAAATTTATCTTGCAGAAACGGGCTCCTAATCACAGCCATGGCAGGAAAAGAGCCAAGGTAAGTAATTTGTGGTCAAGTTAAAAAAAGCAGTACTCATCTTTCTAAAAGTCACCCAAATAACATCATAATCCTTCTCCCTAAAATAACCTCCTGCTGTTTTGTTGTACAAGATGACCTTCCAATGTTCTAATCCTCTCAACTACAGTGGACTGTCTTCTTCTCATCATTGGCTTAAACTCTTTAACTCACCTACTTTTAACCCTCTCATTGGATTTGAGTGACCTCAGTAATGCGAGAGGATAGTACACTTGAGTAGATACAGACTATAACCATTAAACAGTTAAATTTGATAGGTGTTGGTTTACTAAATATATAAATCTCTAACATTAATCTAAGTTCGACAGATTGTCTTATATCGCTTTCTGAGATAATTTGAATTTCATCAAGCCAGCTGCATTAAAATACATTGTGAAGTTTGTTTGTGTCTTCCTTGTACTACTTGACTAGTGCTGTAGTCCATCTTTTCTGCCACAAACTGCTAATGGAATAGCTTTCAGACTGACAATGTGGACATTTGCTGTAACAAAAATACTCTGAACTCACGTAGTGTCACTTATTTCCTCCAGACCCTCTCTGCACTGGTCTGTGTACATTCACAGCGATAAAACATTTCACCCCCGTTTGTGCAGCATAGTTCACACTTCGGATATGCATCAAGGTCTTGCCTTTGACATTGTATGCATTCATGCCACCTCTAAATATCACTTAACATTGTACAACCCCGAGTCTTGAAAAGTTGGGACACTGTGGAGAACATAAACAAGAACAGGATGCAGTCATTTGCAAATAAACTGTTTACCAACAATGGTTTTCACGTCACGAGCCCATGTAGTAATATCCTTTGTGTAATCACATGTTTTCAAAGTGTCGAACCTGGTGTCGAACCTGGTGTCGAACCTGGTGTCATCCCTGTTATGAATGACTGAATTATCAAGGATCCCTGTTTCATACCCAAATATGATACTATCACATAGGACTGTGACAATAACCACACTACTGCAATAAAGCTGTCTTGTGATGGGGTTGGGCCTATAACCGTCATCATCGCAAGTTTTATTTGTATATTATTTATTTGTATTATGTTATTCTAATGCACAATGTGTTGGAGATAAGCACATAGACCTGTTAATACATTTATGGATCAGCGCTGTCATGCACAAGTCAGGAATACAACCTTGGATTGGTTGACTGACTCAACCCAAGGCATCTTGGGATTACCAGTGGGCTGCTAACATGTTGTATGGAAAAATGGATTAATCACCTGTTACAAGTGAAATGGTCCAAACAGGTGTTTTTTTGAGCGTTCCACAACTTTCACAGTCTTCTGTTGCCCCAGTCCCAACTTTTTTGAAATGATTTGCTGGCCTCAAATTCAGAATAAGCATATATTTACAAAGCTCAATGAAGTTGATGAGG
The DNA here is from genome assembly GCA_027495735.1 of Lutjanus campechanus. Classification (NCBI taxonomy): domain Eukaryota; kingdom Metazoa; phylum Chordata; class Actinopteri; order Lutjaniformes; family Lutjanidae; genus Lutjanus; species Lutjanus campechanus. Next base: position 24,179 of record JAJHUR010091208.1, read on the forward strand.
TAAAACATTAAATATATGATCTTTGTATTGTTTTCAATTCAGTATATGTCAGAAGGTTTAGCAAATGATCACATTGTGTTTTATTTGTTATACGCTGTATCTCAACTTCTTCGGAATCAGGGTTGTATAAAACAGCTGAACAGTAGCATTCATCATGTTTGTTTAGCCAACTGAATGTTATTATTTTTATTATTGCATCTATACACTCTATAATTAGAAAACAGTTTTCTAGATAATGTGTGCATAAGAGAAAAAAATAAAGAAGGTCTTTCTTTTTTAAACTGTAAGTGTACGGAACAATAGCCATTACATTTTTAGCATCAGCTGATTGATCATTGTCTAAACTTATAGTCACTTACCTCAAATGAAGCAAACACTAACTATTGCATTAATACATTGTAGCTCTTGTCAACTGAACTTGCATTCCTCATAACTCAGAGACGTGTAATGAAGTGTACTGTTTTATGTGCACCTTTAAAGATGTCAAGGCAGTGGTTAGTTATACTTGGACATGAGAGTTCAGTCCTATCACTGTGTGGCTTGGGAGTGGCTTTCTAATGTGGCATCCCATACTTAACCTGCTCATAATGCCTCTTCTATATGGGATTAGATCAGATTGCTGTTATCACAGTGAAAACATTCTAGTTAGATCACCCCTGTTTCATTTACTTCTTGGTACTAGTGCATAATCTGCAAAGGGACAGCGTCCTAATCAGCTACGTTGTATTAAAGCTCTGTGTGTTCTCCATGTCTCACTTCAGCTCCTGCTCCAATCCTCAGGGAACTCTATTATCAGTCATTATTCAAAAAACAGCTGAAATTAAGTAGAGAGGATTTTCTCTGCCTATGAAAACATCAGGTGAAAGAAACTTGTTGTTACACACACGGTTACACATCGTGGGACATTTCATAACGCTTGGTGTTGACAGATGAGTAAGGTTCATTATTTTCATTAACAATTAACAACAAGCCTAAAATTGATCGATTTTGATTTTTTGGAAAACTTGTGAAAATTACATTCAAAAAAATCAAGATTAGATGAAAATGAATTAAAAGACGGCTTGTAATAATGCTCCTTGCGATGCCAGCACTCTGTATTTCAGTTTGGTTCACATTTTAAATATTATTTTTTACTTCAAGGTACTCTAGTGCTTTATCAACAGCTCATTTTCTCCCTTTTTTCTTTCCTTTCTAACTTCATATTACTAGCTGTTATTTTTGAGCTGTGCTTGTTGCAAGAGGACCTTGTTAACAATAAACCACAATGGATCGATGCTATCTTATAGCATGAATTTTGGGTGCATGTGATACATAAAATTGGGATGAAGAACAGTTTAAACTCATCTGCTGCATTTAAAACAGCTACATTTTCAGTGAAATCCCTAAAAAAACAAACACAGTTAGCCTTACAGGTAATATATGTGTGATTCTGTTTCAGTCTAATGCCAAATTGAAGCTGGTACGGAGTCTGGCAGTGTGTGAGGAGTCCTCTGGTCCGTTCTCCAATGATGGACCTCCAGAATCGGTACTGTTCCTGTGTCTAACCTCTAACCCTTCACCCTAACCCAAGTCCATACCCTGCAGTTAGCTTAGCCTGCAATTCTTTGTTTGTACCTACAGTTTGTGTAGGATTAACAGTGCTTAAAAGACTAAACAAAATTGGAATTGAAAATCTTTGCCATCCTTTCTCATAGCAGTGGAATGTCGTTTTCCAGGATATCATCCAGCTTCACATCAGCTGTCCATCAGACAAAGAAGAGGAGAAGTCCTCCAAGGACGAGTATGAAAATGAAGAGAAGGAGAAGAAGGACAAAACTCCGCGAAAGATGTTATCACGTGGTAAGATGCAACTTTGAAGCTTAAGTGCATTTTGTATTCTATTTTTCTAGTTATAATCAGCTTTGGTGCCTTGCTTATTCCTACATTAGACAAGGCTAAACACTCTGTCACTTGTGTGATAATAAGTTGAGTTAGTTTTCTTCAGTTAATTTTCTCCACATAAATACATTGAATGCAAGGACAGACCTATTTGATTACTTTTTTAGAAGGAACAGTTTTGAAAAAAGTACGTGCAAGGGGGCTGGATGTGTACATACCCTATGTCTGACTTGCAAAGTTAGGAATTTAAATGTGTAAAACAATGCACCTTTTTATTTTTTTCTCCACTTCATTAGTTATCACAGTTATATACACAATATATACCAAAGTCCAAGAAAAAAACAGTGCACTTTTGTAATCCTAGATTACAGGTCTTGGTGTTGTTGTTTTTAAACGCAATTTTGCATTTAACATTTTTTCATTCAGTTTGACTCTTCTAAATTCCTTCTACTTAAACAGCCTGAGTAAAACTTTTTAAAATAATACATGTCTCTTTGATTAATGGAAATAATCAATGAGTGGGCTAATTACCCTGCTGATAAAATGTTCATCTTCTAATAAACAATATGAACAGTCATAAGTGTAGAATGTTATCAGATTATTAAAAAAAAAATCAGTTATGTACTTTTTTCATATTTATCGATGATGAAGGGATCAGATAGAGGTTGGATTTGCCCCACAGATCCAGCAATTGAATAGACCAAAGGTTTTGTTATACCATGACTGTTACATGTAAATATAATATCCACTGTATTATTAATACCCAAACTAATATGGTGTCAAGCTAATTTCTCCAGAAGATAATGGGATCCCTCCCTCTTCTTTTTTTAATTACCTGTCTCACTCCCTGTCTCTGCAGAGGCCCTCAGGCGTCATTAGGCTTAGAGAGCAGCAGAGATGAAATGGCTAGCCCAACTGTCTAGTGTAGTGGAAAATTGTGGAAAATGATCCCCTGAAGAGGTTGTTTGTGTGTGTGTGTGTATGTGTGAAAGCATAGAGGAACGGTAAGCTAGTGTCTCATGCGATCGTCTTCTTATGTTTATCCTTCCTGAACAAACTGGAATGTCGTTACTGGTGTGTTGAGGTGCCATTTTAGGAGCTATGCTTGGCGGCATTCTGGCTTTACTCTTACTGAATCTCCCCTGCACTTTAGTTTACCCACTCAATCTCACAACCTTTTCTTCCTCTTGCCTGCCTATTTACTTTTTTTGTTCTCTCTTTTAGACTCTAGTCAGGAATACACTGACTCCACGGGCATCGATGTTCATGAGTTTCTGGTCAACACACTGAAAAACAATCCCAGGTATGAAATTGCAACCAAAGGTTGACTTATATCCACAGCTGTAACAAGCGGAGCACAATAGAAAATGAACAAAAATATTAAAATGATGGGATAGAGCTGGTAATTTAAATTAATTTATTTGGACATTTGCACATTTGTTTAAACAAAGTGAATTTTCATCCACAGAATACTGAGATATTTTATCATAAAATGGCCAGTTTTTGAGAATTTTGAGAATCCAGTAGCTCACATCAATTTTTGTATTAAGTTGTATATTATACTTACTGTAGATTGTTTGTAATTTGTTTTTTTGTTTTTTTTACTTTTTTTATAGGCAGCATTTTATATATATGTGATCATTTTAACTTAAGTTGTTCTATTCATGTTTTTTTATTTGTTTTTTTATGACTAAATTAAATAGCAGTGAAAATGTACTGTTTCACTGCTCTGATGGAGCATTTTTTTATATATATAATCGGTCAATATATCAATATCTGAATTTTTTTACTCCCTCACATTGGCATTGTTCTTAAAAATTCAGTGTCAGTGGGGTTCTAATGAGTAATATGAGTTACAAAATGCACTGACTGAAATACCTGACAATTCAAGCACCATTTTCTGTGTTAAAGGTAAAACAAAATGATTAAGAAAAATTTGGACCAATATTCTGTTAGCAGGAGTGTCCTTGTATTTGAATAATAATAGTTCTCTATCCTTTGCAGGAGTTTGTACATGAATATTTGATATAAAATGCCCTGTATCCCCCCAAAAAGGGCAACATGATTCCATCCAGTTGTTTAAAAGAAGGACTGATAAAAATACAGCTTGAAAAAGAGAGAAATTTCAGAAGGATCGCCGTTATAATGGAAGTGATAGAAACATTATTGGAACTATTTATTGTCATGTACAAATAAGAAATGTCTGCACACTGTTAGGCTCCTAATAAATAATTTAAGTCTCGTTTAAGGCATGAATACATTAAGTCTTGGTCCCTCTTCTGAAGTATTTATTGCCATACATCATGGCTTTGATCTGTGGTATGCTCGCTGCACTCTAGTCACTGACCCGCTCTCCCCTCTCATCTCTCTCCCTCTCTCTCCCCTCCTTTGGCCAACAGGGATCGAATGATGCTGCTCAAACTAGAACAAGATATCCTGGAGTTCATTAATGACGACAAGTAAGCCACGTACTTCATAACCACTCGTTTGTATTTAAATTTAGCGCTCCTACATCCATTCCTCTTTATTTATAGATTGCTGAGGTAATAAGACAAATATGGCAGGTTGTACTTGATAGTATGGAGCAAGTTTAGGCTGACAGTGGCTCTGTAACCTGAATAGTGTTATTAGACTGAAGTATTATGATTTGGAATCTCCCAGCCTGAAAGCAGTAAATCATTTTCCAAAAATGTATAAACACCATTCTTAAAATTAAAAGACCAAAACCAGTTTGACTGTCAAAAAACCCAGCACCTGTTGGATTTTGATTGGTATTCCTTGGAGAACACAAAAAAGGACATGATTTAGGAAAATAAATCAAAACAGAGATATCTCTTTTTGCAAATAAACCCTTCAAGAGTCCCCAGGGTGGGACATCCTGTTTGTCAAAAACAGCTTGGAAAAAGTTAAACCTTTTCTTAGAGTGGAGAATTCTTGAGGGGGAACAAGACAACAGAAGGTATTACAGGAGTTACAAAATAGACATAATTGAAGTATCTCCCAGTGTTCTTTGGAAAATATCAAGAATACTATTTTTTACGGAAAAGGGATGCTGTTTCAGTCTAGTGAAACATCTATTGAAGTAAATCTTTGCAAATCCACTTGTCATTTTTCCACAGAACAAACATAAGCGGGTTATGTTCCCAAATTATTTTAAATGCTTAAAAGAAATGTACACATTATGACAATAGATATCACACCATGATTCATACTAATTGAGCCATTCTTTGCAGTGCAGTGTTAAAATAACTTTCACTACTTACTCACTACTTCACTACTTATGTGTCCCCTACAGTAACCAGTATAAGAAGTTTCCTCAGATGACTTCTTATCACCGTATGCTGCTGCACCGCGTCGCTGCCTACTTCGGCATGGACCACAATGTGGATCAGACCGGGAAAGCGGTCATCATCAACAAGACGGGCAACACACGCATGTGAGTGTAGTTCTTGACTTACTTCCAGACTTCAGCAGCTGCAGTCTGAAAGCTATAAGGAACTTGATCAATAATTGCATTTTTTTCCCCCAAATCTTTATAGAGCTACACATAGAATGTACTGAGATTACTAAAACATTTAATAACTGTTAAATAAACACCATCTGATTTTTTTTCAGATGTCAGGATTATAATGGTGTCATTGTGTTTACGGTGGGGGCTTTTACATAAAAAGTAAACAAAAAGAAAAAAAAAATATTAAAAAAATAAATAAATCCAGAGGGCTACTTGAATAATAGCATAATGTATAATTTTATATCAAGGGAAGAAACAATAACAAACCCACACGGCTGAGTTCGCTGTGAAAACACAGGAACGACAGCTTGAAGCTAAAGATTCTATCTTTGCATTGGGTGAACAACCTGAATCAAAACTTTGACAGAGTAGCAACGTGATAGCAAACTGCTGAAGGCTGAAGCAGTCTCAAGACACTCGGGAAATAAAAGTAGCTTAAGCCCTGTATAAACCTAATTGATTCACCACAACAACCCAATAAATGGCAAAAACACAGTGTGTTTATCACACTGTGCATGTACTTGAAACAGAGAGAGCGGACCTTAGTAATTTAGTAACCAGCAAGCTGTTGAAAGTTTGGCTATATCCCCAGATATTAAATAAATTTTGTGTAGGTAATGAATGTAGTGGTAAGTGGTAATTCAGTTATTTTGGAAAAACTGAACCTGTTGCCCCACAAAGCAAAAACATTGTGCCTCAGTCCTGGATGAAATGTGTAATGCAAGTTTCCTTCATGTTTGGAAAGTTAATTGGAATTTTATGGTGAAGTTTTTACTGGAACAACCCTTGCTTTTTGAGCAAGTCATCCTTCTTCCAACTCTTAACTGACAAATTCTGTAAAGTATTCCATATGTTAAAATAAATTGGCCTCTGGGGTGCCCCTATAACTCAGTTGGGAGAGCGTGCGCCCCATGTAATGAGGCTGTTAGTCTTCTGTAGCGGTCGCTGGTTCGACTCCCGCCTGTGGCCTGTTTGCTGCATGTCATCTCCTCTCTCTCTACCCCCTTTCCTGTCATATCTTCAGCTATCTCTGTCAAAATAAAGGCAAAAGCCCAAAAAAATAACCTTTAAAAAAACAAACAAAATAAAATAAATCGGCCTCTACTTGGAATCATTGTTTGAGCCATGAAATAAAAACATTACAAATTCTAATTAAAAATAGTTCAGGAAACAGTTATTGATGATACATCTAGTGGCTTTAACATAAATAGCAGCTGTTCAGTTACAAATTCTTGATTTTAGGTTTCCCATAGCAACTGTGACATAGAAACCATCTAATAAAAAACAGTTTTTCCAGATCTGTTAAAGAAATATTCTAAAATTACTGTAGGTCTCCATGTATTTTATTCCTTGTACCTAAATGTAAAATCATACACAGTAAAGAGGGAAACCCTCACTAATTATAATCACCTTTTCATTGTCCATTTTTTCAGTCAGAGTGATATGTGAGTTCATTAGCAGACAATAAACTAGTCTTCTTTTGAGCTGTTCAGAATGTGAACATCAGCCAAATGACACCCTTACTGTTATAGCTGTCCAGTTAATTGCAAGGATTTGATATTTAATATTCAGATTTAGAAGTGCTAACATTGCCACATTCACTGTCATTTTTCTCTCTTACTTTGCTTGAATTGGTCCTGTATGCTTTCTTCAGTTTTGATTTAGTATGTTATAAAGCATGCCTTTTGTCCTCTACTTCTTCTACAGCCCAGAACAACGGTTCTCTGAACACATCAAGGATGAACGTAACATGGACTTCCAGAAGAAATTCATCCTTAAGAGAGATGATGCCAGCATGGACAAGGATGATAATCAGGTAGGCTGCATCGTATACCATGACATTTATTGACTATATGATTTTTACGCCTTTGTTACCACTAAATATGTTTGAACATTAAAGAGTGTTTAATGGGCCAAACATTTGACACTTTTTCTCATACTTCCCTTCCCTTCATACTGACATCTTTTTGTTGTTAGAACCATCAGTTGTGTTAGTAATTGAGGAACAAAAAACTTTGCCATAGACTTTTCTCATGCAATCTTTCTAGATGACTTTTAAGACTAACAATGTAAGTCTGCATTTTCTAGATAAGTAGTCCTATCAGATGAAAGGCGGCATGGTGTATTTTGATGGCAAGTAAGCTGTTAATCAGACACTCAGAATATTTCCAGTGGTGAGACCCTAGGCTATCTGGGCATCTGGAAGTAGGAGTATAAGTGGGCGGAGACGCTTCAGCAAGTACTGCAGCATCATCTTGACCTAGCCACGTGTTAATAATTAAAAAGAACCCTTTAATCATTTCAAATAAAGCTATCAAAGTAAACAGAGTCTTTATTAACAGTCTTTATTGATTTATCAATGGTAGCTATGTGTAAGAGCATGCAGGGTTTAACAGTGATTACTGTGCAGGTGGTAGGAGGGTGTGAAACAATTAATTCTGACAGAGATGAAAATTGGCATGTGAAAGAAGATTTACCAATCCATAAGACTTGGGGTGGTACTAATTATGGAGGAAGCTCAGTCCCCCCTTTCCAAACCATTCTGTCCCCTCTGGTCAATCCACAAGTGTGTATGTTGATATTGTGCTGATTAAACATGTCAGGTTTCCTGAATGAACAGTAGTTTTGCTTTAGTTATATTGTTGATGATAAATTAGTTAGAATTTGAGATGGTGTGATATCACTTTTTCATTTCCAGTAGAACACAGAGTGTACTAAACTATGAATGGGCTATTTGTACAGTATGCAGTAACTTGCATGTTCCTGGTACTGTCGCTCAAAGTGACACACAGTTCAGTTTTCAATTTGTCATTCCATTTAAAATCTCCATTGCTGCTGATTTCCCTGTGTGAGAGCCACAGCTGTTCAGCTCCGATTAGTGTTGTTTCTACTGTGCTGTCAGATTTAGTAACAACACGAGATAAACATTTAAACTCTATATGTCAGCTTTTAAACTCACAAATGCTGTTTTCTCTTCGTTTCGAAAGGAACTTAATCCATCATGGATGCCTAACAGTTGTTTCAGAGGTTTTCAGTTAACCCCATGTTTTCAACCACCGCAACAGTTTAATCATTATAATAAAGAATAATAAAGCTTTTTTTTTTAACATTGCTTGCTTTGTCGCTGTCTGAAGCAAGTTTCTCACACTTTATTCCTTCCAACAGTGTTTGTTTTAAGCATTGACACTTTTCTTTGGCGCCTAATTCATGTACATATTTGTCATTTTCTTTTGCATGATTATTCTGCAAGTGTTCTGTCACGTTTGTGGTGTTAAACTTTCCCACGCTGATTTCACCCCTCGAAACACTCATTTTGGATTCTGTTTTTTTTTTCTGTTGTTTTGACAGCAGACAGCTGCTCTCGCTCCACATGCTACCGTTGTTATCATGTGACTTCTTCCTTCTTTCAGCATATATTTATATACCATATTGGATTGTAACGGTTTTTCCAATTATGATTGTTTTCCCAAATATTAGATCCGTGTGCCACTACAGGATGGGCGACGCAGCAAGTCCATTGAAGAGCGAGAGGAAGAGTATCAGCGGGTACGAGACCGGATCTTTGCCCGAGAAGTAAGTATTGGGCCTGGACAGGGTAATAAACATTGGGAAGGACAGATTAACATCAAATTGCAATCTATTTCTCAATCATTAGCAATTAGCTCCAGATCAATTGCGAAATCAGTATTTTTAATTAGACAAGAATAATTGTTTTCTGGTTTAGTGAAATGTTGGAATATTTGTACTTTAAGTCAGTGGTTTCCAGCATGTTTTGATTGCTGCCGGTTAATAAGAAGAAATCTCGACTTGCAACCCTGCTTCACAGGGTGAATGTCTGGGCTGTGAACAGATATTCAAAGAATGATTTTTGCCTTCTCAGACCATAATTTTCCTTATGGTATAAGGAATAGTTTTAATAGTTTCTAGAAGCCTTAAAAAGATACTCCACTTTACATGATAACCCACTCAGTATGTACTCACCCCTATGCCGATGTGATGATAGGTGAAGATCTTCAGTTCACAAAACAATCCTGGAGTTTCAGCAGAAAACAGGGTAGCAGCCTCATCCAGTACAATGGCAGAGAATGGTGACCACGGATAAAACGTTTAAAAAAAAAGAACACGAAACAACACAAAATGTCTCCATCCTGCTTGTGTGGTGTAATTCAAGTGTCTTGCGAGACTTCATATATATCTTAATGGATGCACGTGCAGAAGTCTCGTGACATCAACGCCATGTTTACATCTTACCGGCTACATGCTACAGTTGACATTTCGGCTAAAAACATGGCATAAATGGCGTCTTTTGCAATTAATTTTTAATGTCGTGGCTCGCGGACACTTGGATTACACCACACAAGCAGGATGGAGACATTTTGTTTGTTTTGTGTGCTTTTTTTAACGTTTTATCCGTGGTCACCATTCACTGCCATTGTACTGGATCTGCTGCTACCCTGTTTTCTGCTGAAACTCCAGGATTGTTTTGTGAACTGAAGACCTTCACCCATCATCACCT